>JADRCD010154824.1:30470-47479 GCA_019843815.1 Montemys delectorum | reverse complement strand
AGAGCACTGACTGCTCTTCCGAAGGTCCTGAGTTCAGATCCCAGCAATAAAAAAAATGTTATAACATGTACAACTAGGAAAATATGATCCTCCTCACTGTTTTCTTGCATTTTAAAAGCCTGACACATCATAGGAGTTGAATGAATCTTTCTCAATATGTATTGAAAGGTACACGAATTTGAGGTTAGCAAACAGAGTTTATATCACAGAAATATGTTAAAAACAGCAGCGAAATCCCTAACGCCAGCTTCCAGGCAGCTCAGTGGGTAAAGGTGCTGGTCACCAAGGCTAATGACCTAAGAATGACCCCTAAAACCTACATAATTTAGGAAGAGAATCATTCCCACAGATTGTCCTCCGACCTCCACACATAGAAGAGGTAAATAAGTGTAAACAAGTAGCCTAGCAGAGCGGTGCACGGTAATAACACTCATGTCCTATTCAGGAAGGATCAAAGGATTACGGTAATAACACTCATGTCCTATTCAGGAAGGCTCAAAGGATTCTTTTTAAGTGAATCACATTCTCAGAAGAGTGCCCCTAATGCTTTCCTTCTCAACCATACCTTGAAAGCCCCAAATAAATGTTCCTTGATTAAGATGCCCAGGTAGATGACCAAAAAAGTTTGACCAGTTATCAAAATCTACAAAGACTATATGAGTCATGGTTCGCAGGTAGTCCACGTCTGGAAGCTCAACTTCCTCCTCTAAGAAAAAAAAAAGAAAAAACAAACAAACAAAAAACCCACATTAACATGAATGCAGTAAGAATTGTTCATAAATATCCTAATTCAAGTCTAAAAGATATTAGAGGTCCTGTACGCAAAACTGTTCATTGTTACTACTGTTCACCTCTACTGAACCTTTTTCAAGGAGTCCAATATGTATAGAACCATTTACACTTAAACCAGGTAGTATTCAGGATATTTCACATGTGATCATACCCTTCTTAAGCTCACTTCTCTTGACTATAAGGCCTTTGTGGTTTTGTTTTGATGTGAGGCAGGATCTTACTTAGCCCAGAATGGACTAAACTCACTATACTATCAAGGGTGGTCTTGAACTTATGATTCTTCTGTCTACACATTCCAAGTGCTAAGACTGCAGGCACGCACTACCATGACTACTTAAGGTTTTCTTTTTAAAGAGCCATAAAAATTTTTTATTGAAAATAAAGTTACTTTTAACAATTAATGTACTAGGTCAAATAGAAGTTCAAATTTTAAGTCTAAATAGAATTTCACTATCCATAATTATTCAATGTGCATGAAAAGATTTGTATGTAGACTTATGTCAACACAAACACAAAAATAATATAGTAGAATAATACAACGTATAGTAACAACATTCAAATGAGGTCCTAGGTTTTTTGTTTATTTGTTTGTTTGTTTATTTGTTTGGTTTTTTGAGACAGGGTTTCTCTGTATAGCCCTGGCTGTCCTGGAACTCACTCTGTAGATCAGGCTAGCCTCAAACTCAGAAATCCACCTGCTTCTTCCTCCCAAGTGCTGGGATTAAAGGCGTGCGCCACCACTGCCTGGCTTCAAATGAGGTCCTAATATTCTGTCTAAGAAGGCTGAAAGGGAACTTGTAAAGCAAATAAAGTAGAAGTGCAGCATACAGCACACACCTTAACCCAACATTGAGGCAGGGCGGAAGATCATGGTTTGAAGGCAGCCTGAGTGACATAATAAAACCCCACAAACATCATTTTCAAGGTTATTTACCAAGAATGCTGTTTATCATGGAAATCTGCATTTCTCTAGTAAATTTACTTTTCTATTGATAAATGTGTAAGGATTTATTAGTAGTTCTCTGGATCAAACACCCAAGAGAGCAAAAATAAAGGCACTTCAAAGCCCAACCAATTGCACGGGTGCTAGAAAGAGGTGCTGGTTGGCTTACCTCAGCTCTCTCAGGTTCTCCTTTCATCTCCCATGCTTCCCTTCCTACCCAGCCCCTTTCAAGCTTTTCTGTCATGACAGGGCCTTATAGCTTCTAGTGGTTTTCATGCAGGCCTTGGAATATCTTTAAACGAATAGCCTCTACTAGGACTAACAGAGGCCTCTTCAATGTGTTACTACCATCCGCTCCTATTTCCAAGCCAATGTTACATCTTCAGGTTCTTAAAAAACTTAAATTTAGATGCTACTGTCATTTTCTATCAAACACAAACAAACACAACATTCCCCCAAAGTAATGAGAAAACTGAAAGAAAAGCACAAAAAAACATAAAACACTGGGGCCACTGTTTTACTTTTTTGGAACTAGAATTATCTAGATCATGAAAGATTTAATGCTTTCTCATCAAAAACCCACAACTAAGCATCAACACGTATATACAACACAGAGCAAACCTGTGAAGTCAAGGGTCTGTAGTGTGGTGTGGTCTCACACACCCATAGTCTGAAGGCTGAGTTGGGAGGGTCATCTGGGCCCAAGATTATGACAACAGTTTGAATAACAGTACAAGACTCCATGTCAAACAAATAGATCAGTGGTAAATAGTCAAAGTCTAAGCAGAGCCCCAGCTGCTGGACCCCCATGCATGCCGCCTCCACACATGCCACCAGCCAGTTCTGAGCCTATCTAAGCTCTTGGTCCAGCAGTGGCTGTGTATCCCCAGGAGAGGCTGAGGCAAGGTGCTCTCCTCTTGATAAGCACCTTGGAGTCCAGCAGGTGCTGTAGTAGGGGCAAGAACCAAGGGCGTTCCTTGTTCCTCAGCTGATACCAGGAGACTTTGGTGCACGCCCACTGAAGAGGGTTTGCAGGCCTTCCATCAGGTGGACAGACTGGGACAAATGTTGAAAACTATTACTTGAGATATTACTGAAATGCTACTTTATAAACACAAATGATTTATTTTTTCGAAACAGGGGTTCTCTGTGTAGCCCTGGCTGTCCTGGAACTCACTCTGTAGACCAGGCTGGCCTCGAACTCAGAAATCCGCCTGCCTCTGCCTCTCAAGTGCTGGGATTAAAGGTGTGTCTACCGCCTGGCCATGAATGATTTCTAAAGAAGAAGCACAGAAACTCTCTTCTACCAGCCAACTTGTTCTCACTGTTTCTACTCTTATCTTCTACAGTTACCAGGTTACTGCTCGAAAGTCTACAGGTTTATTTTATCTAGTGAAAAATAACTAAACTTTTAAATAATCAAAGCACTATTCTATTTTCTTAATCCAATCATTTAGGGGGAAAGGTCAAAGGAAGTATAATGTACCTCAACTCCCCACCCTCAGACCTAGCTACCACTTGGAGCTTTCAATCACTGTCTTATTTATTATAACGCTTTGCTACAAAGTCATCTTATACTATGTTTACAATTTCTCATATTTAAAGAACGAGACGGCCAGGCCCAGCATGACAAGTCATGACTGTAATGCCAGCACCCAGGAGGCAGAAGGACTGGCACAATTTCTAGACCATTCTAACTACACCCAAGCCAACCTCAGCTACTGTGTGAGGCCTGGTCTTAAAATTTTAAACTTTAGGGGCTGGCGAGATGGTGCAGCGGGTAAGAGCACTGACTGCTCTTCCGAAGGTCCTGAGTTCAGATCCCAGTAACCACAAGGTGGCTCACAACCACCTGTAATGAGATCTGACACCCTCTTCTGGTGCGGCAGAGCAAGCGGGGCGGGCAGAGGTCCTGAGTGCTACAGTATGCTCATACCCATACAATAAATAAAAGTAAGTCTTTAAAAGAAATTTAAACTTTAAAATTGATTTAAAGTATGTATTTTTATTTGATGTTCATTGGTGTTTTGCCTGAATGTATGTCTGTGTGAAGGTGTCAAGTCCCCTGGAACTGGAGAGGCGTGAACTGCCATGTGAGTGCTAAAAACTAAACCTGGGTCTTCTTGAAGAGCAGTCAGTGCTCTTAACCACTGAGTCATCTCTACAGCCCCAACTTTTTTTATTTAAAAACAAAACAAACAAGAGCAAGACTGAAGAGATACAAAAGGAATTCATCTAGAGCTGCTGAAGAGGCTCAATGATAGTGCATTTGCTCAGCATGCACAAAACTAAGCACAACACACAAAAGATGCACAGACATAAACACACAATCACACACAAAGGGGGAAGAAATCTCTTTAACAAACCTTCATACTTTAAGGAAAATATAATTTTGAGGTTCAGAATAACTCTCAAATCATTTAGAAAGAGTACTATGAACTGTCACTTCTCAAAACTCTCATTTCTTTGTAAACAGAAAGAGATCTACTCTATTATTTAAAGATAGCATAAGCACAAATCCCTGAAAGTAGCTGGCTACTTTTATCACTGATGCTGCTGCTGTCAGCACTCACTCAGCTTCCAATGGTGGGTACATACATACATACATACATACATACACACACACACACACATAAATACATACATATGTAACTTACATACATCCTAGTGTAAGTGTGCTAAACTTGCCCCACGCTGTAAAGCCATACCTATGTTCTGGCAGCACACATCATGCTCAGCTCCTTTTTCCATGTCTGAATGTTTCTGATAGTTCGCCTGTTTCAGGTTTTTCTCGGCATGTGAGGCACTAGCAGCAAGCTGGCATGTGCTTCGTCTGTCTGCTCCACCGAGAGTCGCAGTGGGCTTCTGGAAGGTGGCGTGCTTCCTGTGGAAGTGCTGCTGAGCACTCTCAGGGTTCTGAAACGCTCTAGTGCAGATGCCACACTTAATCACATACTGCTGCTCCGCATCGCTTTTCTCTTCCCTGTGCGCTTGACAGACATGAGAAGTCATGTCGGCCACATTCTGTGCAGTGGCTGAGCACGAGCTGCAACGAAACCACAACTTTCCTTTCTCCAGCATGATTTTCAGACATCGATCATAGTCTTCCTTTCTGTTGACTTTACAGATGTAACTCTCATGACAGCCACAGCTTAATAAATTACTGGTCTCTACTATTTTAAAATCACTTTCAGTTTTAATTGAGGCTTTAGTTTTTTCTGACACAAACACATAATCTATGCTGTGGCGCTCCTTATAGTGACTCAGAAATGCTTCCTCCTTGTTAAAGATGAGATCACAAAGCCCACAAAAGTACTTCATCTTCATCTCATTGTCATGCTCGTCCTGGCAATGTCGGTACAGAGTTTCCACTTTATGGAAAGTCTTTCTGCAGTGGGCACAACTGTACCTATGAAAGCGGTGGCTTGTCAAGGACATGCAGTGCTGCTTCACACACTCCTGGGAATCAAACATGTCCTCACAGATGCGGCACTGCCACCTGCCCCTGGGAGGACTGGCTGCTGGGCAGTGATCAACAACAGCAACGGGAGAAGGTGGTCTGTCAGCATTCACATGGCTCTCTGCAGAGGATGACGGCACAGCCTCCTCCTCTCCCTCATCCGTCTCATAAAAATACCTATGCCCACTATGAAACTCAGTAACATGTGCCATGATGGCATCTTTCTTTATTAACTCCTTTTTGCACGTCCGACACCAAAACAGAAAGTTATTTAAATGCGCCCCTCCATGAAACCGGCTCATGTGTAAACGCATGACCCCTGAATCTTCACAAACCTTCCCACAGACCACACACTTGTAACACATTGTGTTTGCAGAGAAAACATGTTTTTCTACAGCATCTTCACTTGGAAACCGCCGACTGCATTCACAAAACCAGGCTGTGACCGCTGAACCCTGCCTCTGCACACAAGCTGTACCTAAGTTCACCTTCTTGGTCGGAATGGCACAATCCTCAGTGTTGGACTCTTTAATAGACAGAATTCGTTTAAGTGATGAAATTTTTGGTTGACTGAATAAATGTAAATCACAAGGAGGCCTACTCCCTTCACTGATGTGGCAATAAAGCAAGACAGATTCTTCCACTGAGTTTGCAAGTGTAATTTTGTGTCCTGAATTCTTGTGACTTTGGGTGCTGGCTTCATCCATAAAGACCTGGTTGCAATCTGAACAATAGCCTCTTACTATGAATTCTTTTGCAACCTGAGTAATGCTTTTCTCAGCTATAGCTACAGGTCCAGCATTTCGACAACGAACCCTAATTTGGATTAAAAAGAAAAAAGTGTAAGTTTTCTCTGCTTTGTATGACAAGAATTTTAAAATAACAATATAGACAAGCACTAAAAGATCTTTTCAATAACGCAGTTACTCTATCATCTTAAAGTACTTTTTTTTTCTTCTTCTTCTTCTTCGAGACAGGGTTTCTCTGTGTAGCCCTGGCTGTCCTGGACCTCACTCTGTAGACCAGGCTGGCCTCAAACTCAAAAATCCGCCTGCCTCGGCCTCCCAAGTACTCGGATTAAAGGTATGCACCACCACCGCCCAGTTAAAGTACTTTTATATTACCCCTATTTTATTTTTCTCATCCACATACAAGAGTTTAAAGTAGAATTAGAAGATTCAAAATATGAAGGCAAACTTCTGAAAACATCAATCAGTATCAAATGTACTGATATAGGGGCCTTGAAGCAAATTAGATTCTTGAGGTCATTCAAATATGTGAATGAACACTATAAACTTTTAGATAATATTCTGCTTTTAAAAAAAATAATTATTGCTGGGCGGTGGTGGCGCATGCCTTTAATCCCAGCACTTGGGAGGCAGAGACAGGCAGATTTCTGAGTTCGAGGCCAGCTTGGTCTACAGAGTGAGTTCCAGGACAGCCAGGGTTATACAGAGAAACCCTGTCTTGAAAAACCAAAACAACAACAACAACAACAAACAACAATATAATAATTATTATTTATTTATTTTATGTATATGAGTACACTGTAGCTGTTTCCAGACACACCAGAAGAGGGCATTAAATCCCATTACAGATGGTTGTGAGCCATGATGTGGTTGCTGGGAATTGAACTCAAGACTTCTGGAAGAGTGATCAGTGCTTTTAACTGCTAAGCCATCTCTCCAGCCCAATATTCCACTTTTTGTTGCTGTTTTCTGGCTTCATTGTAAGTTTAACTGATTAACTTACTTAACTGTATTTATTTATTTACCAAATATGGATGTTTTGTCTGCATATCTGTATACTTCTTGTGGGCCTGGAGTTTTGCAGCTGGAGGGGCCAGACAGTGGTGAGCTGCTGATGTGGTACTGGGAATTAAGCCCAGGCTATCTGGAAGAGCAGCCATAATATGCTCTTAAACACTGACCATCTCTCCAGTCCATTTTGTTGGACAGAATTTCACCATGTAATTGAGGCTGGCCTTGAACTTGTGACCCTTCTTCTGTAGCCTATAGTGCTAGGGTTACAGTTAGGCACCACAACTCACAAAACTATTTGTTAATAATTGACTAACTTATGCCAGGAATATGTCCTATTCACATTTCTTTTCTGCATTAAAAACCAAGTAGCAGTAGGCTGGGCCGTCTAAGAAGCTGGTTCCCACAGAAGGCCCCTTGCCTCTGGCTGCCCCTCTGCATCCCAACCACTGCCCCGTGCCTTTCACTTCTCTCATTATGTTAGATTGGTGCATTCTTATTCTAAAGGAGAGACACACGGAACAGAAGATACTTGCTGAACCCCTCCCTACTGAAGACGTCACCAGGAGTTCCTTACAGCATAAGACTAGAGTTGTACCAACCTGAAATGGGCAGTGAGCTCCATGTGGGAACGCAGAGTTTGGTGGCAAGCTACACACTTAACCTGAAACGGAACATCTTTGCACAGAGAGACCAAAAGCTTCTTTGCAAAAGATGGAAATGATACTGGGCGGGCCATTCCTTTATCATCTAAAAGACAAAATGAATCACAAATTGCAAAGTAATCAGAACTCACACAGGGGAACCCAATCTCTCTCTTCCCTTCCTGAACTCATCAGTTAAGTAAAAGTATACGGGAGACCATTTTATAGCTTAAATACAAAGAGTGCCTTCTGATCCAACTTCCCAGACCTCTCAGGTGTAATAAAAACACTGTTTTGAATATGTGCTTTCCCTCCCAAGTTTCCTTTCATCCCTCAAATAGATAAGACATAGCTAGGTGGAGGTGGGCACATGCCTTGAATTCCATCACTCAGGAGGTTGAAAAAGACAGATAGCTATGAGTTCAAGGTCAGCTAGAGCTACAAAGTAAGACCTTGTCTAAAAGAAGGAAGAGGGGTTTAAAACATATTCAATGATACAAATAAATATTTTTGAAAAATTAAGAATTAAAAAAATTTCATTTTTATGATTCTAAACTGAGAAGTATAGCTAACTTAGAAGAATATTTTGAAAAGTATAAGTTTGCAAAGATGTAATTCACTTACAAAATTTTAGCAGAAATATTAACATACCACCCAGTTTAAAGCTCTGATGGAAATGATTCTTTGTAGACATATGCTTCAAACACTCATCCTTGGTGCTAAACAGAAGAAAGCAATGTGGACAAGCA
Organism: Montemys delectorum; assembly: GCA_019843815.1. Lineage (NCBI taxonomy): Eukaryota > Metazoa > Chordata > Mammalia > Rodentia > Muridae > Montemys > Montemys delectorum. The sequence goes on along the minus strand of JADRCD010154824.1, from coordinate 39,131 downwards.
AAACATTGAATGATCTGAGGAAGAAGGCTACTGCTATGTCCATCAGCTGCAGCTATCTAAAATAAAAGGAAAGCCATGTCACAACTAAAATCAGTATGCAAATGAACACAGTAACGATAAGTTTATAATTTCCAATTTATTATTTGGAAAATGTCATACCAATGTTACAACTAAAATCAATATTCAATACACTTTTTAAAAACTAATTTTAAGCCGGGTGGTGGTGGTACACGCCTTTAATCTCAGCACTTGGGAGGCAGAGGCAGGCGGATTTCTGAGTTTGAGTTCGAGGCCAGGCTGGTCTACAGAGTGAGTTCCAGGACAGCCAAGGCTACACAGAGAAACCCTGTCTCGAAAAAAAAAAAAAACTAATTTTAAAACTTTAGTTATTTGCAAAATTTCATTCTAATTTTTTACTTTTCTGAGTATGAATTATACAATTTCTACCATAAGCAAGATACCATAGGTAGAATGTAACTTTTCCCTCAAAAATCAAATTGCAGGCATCTTTCTTTCCCATTATAGGACATTTATGCCCTATACACTTCTTGTTTCTGATACAGTCACACACAGTAGCATATTAACACATAAATGCAACCACAGTACACGAGACTGATTAGAGCACACAGGTATGCATTACCACGCCTGGCTACATGTTTTCTGGAGCATCTAAGTTTCCAAACGTGGTTTTAGAGCCTCCTGTACCCTAAAATTAAAATTTGCACATTTATATGAATGGGTATGTGTACTTGCTATAAATTTACCTTCCTACTGACCATCCTTACGGTAATAATCTTAAATGTATACTGTGTCTTAAAGGTGCTACCAATAAGACCAGGAACTTAACAACTGAACAGTGCTTACAAGACCCAAGAGGAAAGATAGGAAATTGACATTTATACTGAGAACACATCAAAGGCACACTGAGTTTCTGAGCGTGTTTTCTGAACTGTTCTACAATGACCCCAGGATACTATTCTCATCTTATCAGGGATCACCACTGCTAGCTACCACATCTCATAAGTTACCCCTAGAAGCGACACATCAGAGACTTACAGCTAGCTTCGCACCTACACTCTTCATTACTCCTCACACCCCCTTGATTGTGTTCTAACTTGATTAATGCCAGAGAAGAAAAATCTAGGAGGACATTCTGAATTATATAATAGGAACAATAAAGCAATCTACGAATTTCTCCTAATTTAAGAAACTTTTAAAAAAACTTCTTCTACTTTTAAGAACTTTTAAGTAAACAAAACATTTTTAGTTCAATTCCAGATTATAAGCAGATCCAAAGTAAAAAGTGTTAAAGGATTTTGCCACGCCCACTCCAGTGGAGTCTTTGTGACAGTAGTCATTGAGGCAAAAAATTTCAAGAAAACTAGTCTCCTGGAATTCTTTGGTTTCCCCTACCATGGATGTGGTCCAGATTTGTCCTTGCAAAGGTCGTTGAAGGGTGTTGCCTGTTTTCTTTCTGTATTGTTTTATTATTAGGTATAGAAGAGATCTCAAGGAACGATTTGCAAATAGTCAAGCTAGATTGGGCATTGTTTCCTGGCCTCCATTAGTGTTCCAACATCCTAGACTTTGCTGAGCCAACCCTGGGCTTGGAATTTTGTAAAGAATCTTACTTATTTAGACTAATTGCCTCCAGAGTAGTTAGAGAGATAGTAAAAGAAATTGGGCATTGTAGTTTACTAGATAAGAGCTAATTATCCCAGGGCAAGTTCAACAAAGTAAACTCAGAATTCTCATTACAGTCATGTATGGCAGACCACATTAGAATTACAGCAAAGTCACTCCCAGGAACTAAAGTAATGTATTATTCTCAGTAAGGTTAGCAAAAATGGGACCCCCTGGTGCATACTTCTGCCAGCCCAGAGGATTAGCTGAGTGTTTACTAAGGTGGTGGTGGGTTATACAATAGACTAGAATGGAAACTAACACCTGGCTTCAAGATTAAAATGACCATAGATAGAGCTGACAAATACTTTTCTATAGAATCATTATGCATCAGATGACCTCGAGGTACCTTGACTGTGTATTTCTAACTTCCTTTTGTCTTCTGTAATGACCATTTAAGCCTGATGCTTACTTTGAGAAATTACACTCAGATTCAGCACTCCCTGTGTCCACGTCTGTGTGTCAGTTGAGACTCCTTGTCCACCCGAGTACTGGGAACCCTGATTTTTCTGCAGGTTGAGGGACCTTGACTGGCCAGGCCCGCAGCAGGATTTGCTCACTATAATCGAAGTAGAACTCTACATAAAATGTCACTATGCTGTATCTACTATAGAAGTGGCAGATCTGCAGGGATTGTCTAAAACTTGGGAGAAGGAATAGGAAGTAGAGTGTAAATTAGAAAAGTTCATTTAATCATGTTTCTGGTACAAATAAAATAATACACAATATAGGGGGCAGTGATACAGCTTGAGTTTGATCCCTGGAAGCCATGTAAAGTGGAAAGGAGAGAACCAATCGAATGTGAGGACTGGGAACTGGCTCAGTGGGTAAGAGAGAATATTGTTCTTCCAAGGACCCAAGTCCGTTCTCAGCACCTAAACTACACAGCTTACAACCACCTGTAGCTCCAGCTCTAGGGGATCCAATACCTTTTTCTCTGAATTCTGTGAGTACATGCACACACACACACACACACTGAATTAAAATAATTTTTTAATAGAATAAGATGCAATTTCCTATCGTGACTAAAATCATGAGCATGTTGAGTAAGATTATTTCAAATATCAACGCCACAGAAGAGTTTAATGGTTATCTCTAGGACTGCTGGAGTTTAGCTATTAAGCTTAAGTGTTCAAGTAACCCAGCACCCCAAGTCATTTTATTTCCAATAATTAATTTTTACCTTTATGTACACCATTAGTGATTGCAAGATTAAGAGCAACATGGGAAAAAAAAAATCCAGAGCTCCATAGTTCTCTAGAAAGAGCCTCTACTCACAGAGCATGCTCTTACCCGGGAGAGGAGATGGTCCTTGTACTGTTGTTGAGTTACAAAATGTTCATAACACACCGCACATGCAAACGAGTTGGCCAGAGGTCCATGTAATGTAATTGTGGGATCGCATGGGGAGTGGTCAAACCTACACACAGAGAAAAGTAACATCAGAAGGCTCTGTTTCCCAGGAGATACCCCAGGTTGCCTTGCTTGCAAAGGTGACCCACACGAACATACAAGCACATGAAGCAGTGGATGTCTCCTTGACATCTGTGAAGGAAACTAGCTAGATGCTCCATCTCTAAAAAGGAGGTGACAAAACCCTCTGCTTTCTCGTGACCTACTAGAAAGAAGCTCAGAAAATCAGTAAAATGAGCCACAGCAGAGCACTTCACTGTAAAGATTGACTTATAGTGGTTGTTTTCTTTAGAAGGCCATGTTAGATTATGTAGGATAGACAAAATAGCTATCCTACAAATGCTCTGTCTCCTGCAATTTACATTTATAGGCTGGATTTCTGTACAATTTTTCCAAATGCACGATAATGGTGAAAAACAACCTAAAATCTTACCCAACTTTCTAGAAAACCTAAATATAAATTACAAATAACACATCAAAATAGTACAAGACAAACTGAGTTTCAAGCTAAAACCACGCTTGTAAAGGTTTATCACATTTCAATTAACAAAATCACTAAAGACTGTTCATACTTGAATGAGACCCTGGATTGGATCTCCACACCTAGATGATTAACCTTTAACCTCTGAATCCAGGGTGCCCTACTTACCTTTTCAAATGTCCCAACAGAAGGTGCCCATTGTCAAATTCCTTGTTACAGTGCATTATAGGACACAAAATTGGCTTCTCAGACCTCCACATCCTGCCTCCACGTTGGAATGATCTTTTTGTTCCAGAATTAACTGTACTTGTTCTGAGTCCTACATCATAACATAAATTGCCAGGTTACTATTTCAGAGAATCATCAGAATGACACAGGGTGGGAATGAGCAAAGTATCAAGTAGAGGGTCCCAGTTACAATCAGGTGTTCACAATCTCAGACTCACTGTCAAGTGCCCTCGTTCATATCAATTGGAAAAGCTCTTTCCCTTGAATTCTTATTGAATTCCTATTTAACCTAAACTCTTCAACTGACTGAACTAACTTCTAAAAAAATATCTAAAGAGCTCAGGGGCCAAAGCAGTCAAGAGCAAAGCAGGACACTGGAAAACAGTGGTACTAATGACTAAACTAAGTGTGTGTGTGTGTGTGTGTGTGTGTGTGTGTGTACACGTGTGTGCGTGCATGCGGGACTGTATAGCTTTGGGGAAGCAAAGTCTCCCCCTGGCCTGAGCTTGCTGAGTGGACTAGGCTGGTGGGCCAGTGAGCCCTGGGGACTCTCCTGTCTGTCTCTACAGCACCGGGATTGCAAACACATGCACTGTTGATGTGAGTTCCAGAGATCAAAGCCTCAATCCTTGCACCTGACTCTCCATCTGTCCATCTACGTTCACAGCAATGGAATCAAGTCCACACACTTTCTACCTTAAGGCTCCCAAAAAGCTCGGGAACTGAATTGTGTTCTCTAATGAATACCTGACATTTTTAGCCACTGGTCCACACACTGTCTTGCTGCTTCTGTTTCTGAATGTCCTTGAATAAATTCCAATTCTTGTAAACCATGAGCGTGCTGAAAATCAATTTTTTCCTAGAGATGCGAAAAAAATTCAGTTGATTTATGATAACTACTGTTTCTTAGGTGAAAAGATCTTGATGCATCAGTGACCAGAAAATATTGAATACTCTATCCCAAGAGCTCCATATCTAGATATTTTTTACCAACGATTATACATATGTCAAAATAAAATTTTATGTACTGTATGAATATCTTGAGCCCACAGTTATTTTGCTCGAAGTTGTTACATACTCTCCAACAATAGGGAGGTAGTTTACAGAACAAACATTTGATGCAAGAGCATATATTTGCAAGTCACCAAATGGTGTTAAACATTTAGAACCAAATGAAGGAGTTATCTCAAATTATATAAACTATATCGAAAAGGATAAAAATTAACTAAACATTATTTAGATGAAACTGGAATGAAAACGGGATTATTTACATCTTTAAATTTTTAGGTATTTTCAAAATTTTTAATAGATTTATAAAAAAGGGCTCAGTGAATAGTTGTTCAATGAATGCTATTAATATTAGACCCTCAGTAGCATTGACTATAGCACAAAGTGTCGGTCACCACCTACACTGAGAGTTGGCCTACACTCTGAGCATAGCCACAGAACAGAGTTTTTGGCTTGCTCTGTGTACAGTCTCCACCACTACCTCTCACCCCTGCTGCTGCTGTGGCGTCAGAGCAGCCACATACAGTATGGGAACAAGCATGACAGCATCTAACACAACTTTATTTAAACACAAAAAAGCTTCACTTATAAAAATCCATGTATAAATAAGTATACTGTGACTCCTGAAAAGATGGATATGTATTTAGCTCTTCCTATACACATTTAATATGTATATGTGACCAACTATTTATCAAAGTTTCTGAAAACTCTGCCTCTGTGCTGACATGTATTAACTTGCTTCTTATTCTCTAAACAATATAATGTCATAACTATTGTGCAGCATTTACATTGTATTGGGTATGATATTTAAAAAGTCAGTGACTCTAGATTTTTCAGGACTTATTTAGCCATATAATATGATTTTGCATAAGAAAGGGTGTACAGGATAGTTTTGTGTCAACATGACACAAGCTAGAGTCATCATAAGACAGAAGGGAACCACAATTGAGAAAACGTCTCCCTCCATAAGATCCAGCTGTAGGTATTTTCTTAATTAGTGATTGATGGGGAAGGGGCCATCCCACTTTCGGTGTGGCCATCCCTGGGCTGATGGTCCTGGCTTCTATAGAAAGGCAGGCTGAGCCAGCCACGAGGAATAAGCCAATAAGCAGCACTCCTCCATGGCCTCTGCAGCAGCTCCTGCCTCCAGGTTCCTGCCCTGTTTGAGCTCCTGTTCTGACTTCCTTAGATGCTGAACAGCAACATGAAATATAAGTTCTTCTCCAACCTGCTTTTGGTCATGGTGTTTTGCTGCACACTAACTAAGACAAAGGGTAAAATGAAGAGAAAAAAAAATGACCAAGATTTTAATCTGAACATAATTTATAAAATATTGTTCCAAACTGCAGCCATAAAGAATCCTCAAAAATGCTGACATGTACATGCTTAAATTTTCTATAGTCAAATAAGCATAGAAATACTGGCTTTATTTAATATAATATTCTTAAAGTATCTATCATAAAACTTCTAAAGCCCTAATGTACTAATGTGAGCTTTTGTAACACAAAGCAAATTATCTCAACTTCACAAACCAGTTTCTTACTAAATAATCATTGGATAAAATCTTCTTTAATAACAACAGTATCAGGGGCTGGAGGGATGACTCAGTGAGACATGAGCCAAGAGCATAAGGACCTGAGCGGAGCCCAATCCCTAGAGCCCACACACAGCACCCCTGCATCCAAGCCAGCCCTGGCAAGGTGGCCAGCCTAGTCTGACCCATGAGCTCCAGGCCAATAACAGACCTTGTCTCAGAACACAAGGAGGGTGGCCCAAGAGTGACCTCTCTTCTCCATAGGCATACACATACAAATTATAAAACACCAAAAATGTGTTTAAGTAGAATTCCTCATCACTAGAATTCCTCAAAAATCTACTCAAATTTTTCTTTCTTTTTTGGAAATATCTTTACCTAGTTATTATAAATAATTCTATACATTAAAAAAAATCTCAATTAAAACACACACATACCCTAAATGCCCTGTTCTTCTCTTCTTTCTGTTGTTTTTCCACTTCAACATGGCGGGCCAGGCGGGCCAAAGTTAAAGCAACTTTATCCTTCTGATGATCTACATAGTCTTTGCGTTTAAAATTCTCCTATAGTACAAACAAAACAGAACAATTTTCATTCCATTTAATATAAAATTAGCACACAGCCAAAACATTCACTTACCAAGCAGTTACTGCATTCAAAACCATTTACTTATTAGAGTTCTAAAAATCTTGATGTGTATTTGGGGGTATGTCCTTCTGTCTCCAGAGTATATTTTGTATTTTACTGTAATATTTTATAATATTTTATAATAACTGATATGCTAACAGAAGGGAAATATAGAATCAAATAAAACATTCAGTTAAGGGGCTGGAGATATTGCACAGTGGTTGAGAGCACTGGCTGCTCTCCCTGGTTTGATTACCAGCACCACATGGTGGTTCACAACTGTAACTCCAGTTCCATGGCATCTGATGCCTTCTTCTCACCTCCAAGGGAATCAAGAATGCTAGTGGTATACAGACACACACACAGGCAAACTATCCATACGCATAACAACAAAATGCACACACACACACACATACACACACACACACACACACAAGCCACTCAATTAAAATCATAAATGGGAAAAAATGAGAAAACATAAATTGGCAATAAAAAAAGACAAAAGAAAGGCAACAAATAAATAGTAATATATATATACATATATATATGTATATATATATGACATTAACACAACTATGTTAATCACTGCATGGCAATAGTTAGTCTAAATGTGCCAATTAAAAGATTCACTATTCATATACTGTGAAAAAAAATTGAGGGCCAATGGGATGGCTCAGTGGGTAAAAATGTTCTTGGTGCCAAGCTCACATATATAGATACACACACACACACACACACACACACACACACACACACACAAAATAAATAGATATAATTAAAAAACAAATTGAAAGCAAGATCCAATTCTATCTTGTTTATTAGAAATCTTCCCTTAAATAAAGAGACATACAAATTAAAAGCAAAGGATGAAGAAACATATTATTCGCTAAGCTCAGTGATGGATGCTTACCTAGCATGCACAAGGCCCTCAATTCAATCCCCAGAGGCAGAGGAAGGTGGGAGGAAAGAGGGGAGTAACAAAGGGAGGTTGGGTGGGAAGAGATTTGCTAACACAGAAGTCAGAGGTTGACTTTGGACGTCTCAAGTGTTCTCAAGTGTTCCACCTTGTTTTAAAACATTCCCGCCGGTGGTGGTGCACGCCTTTAATCCTAGCACTTGGGAGGCAGAGGCAGGTGGACTTCTGAGTTCGAGGCCAGCCTGGTCTACAGAGTGAGTTCCAGGACAGCCAGGGCTACACAGAGAAACCCTGTCTCAAAAAAACAACAAAACCAAACAAAAATCAAAAAAACAAAACCACATTCCTACAGATGTAGAACATACTGTGATCACAGTCACCCCAACCTGCCTCTTCACCCCCTCCACACGCTTTCTGACCACTTTTCCTTCCCAATTTCTCCCTCTCCTGCTTTCATATCTTCTTCTTCTTTGCCACTCACAGGGTCTTATTTTCTTTTTAGTAATAAACAAAAAGGAACTCTGGCTTCTAATATTGAGGGTAGATGTGAGAGACACTGCTGGAATCGTGGGGAAAACCTTAGGAAATGAAACAAGCACGCACTTTAACTTTGAACCCTTGCCAATTTTGAAGTTAGCAATTTGAAAATGAAAAGTATTTTAAGTATTTTCTCTTTAACTCAGGAAAAACAAGTATGAGGCAGGTTTAATAGTTACATGGCATTAGGAGGAGGAGGAGGAGGAGGAGGAGGAGGAGGAGGAGGAGGAGGAG
>JADRCD010154824.1:0-26767 GCA_019843815.1 Montemys delectorum | reverse complement strand
TCTCTCTCTCTCTCTCTCTCTCTCTCTCTCTCTCTCTCTCTCTCTCAATTTTTTCGAGACAGGGTTTCCCTGGCTGTCCTGGAACTCACTCTGTAGATCAGGCTGGCCTCAAACTCAGAGATCCACCTGCCTCTGCCTCCCAAGTGCTGGGATTATAGGCGTGCACCACCACTGCCCACTTCTCACTTGAATTGCTCTGCTTCTCTGCAAACTAATCCTGACAGTATGTTTTAATCTTCTGGCTCCTTCTCTCTTCACCTGTGTCTAGCTCATTCTCACTTCAACCTGTCTCTGTACCACTGTCCCAGTAAAACTGCCTCCTTCTTCCTGTCTCTCTCAAGGTACAGCTCTCGTAAGTAGCCTCCCCTTCCTCCCTCTTCTCATTAGAGTTGGGCATAGCCTATTCTGGTACATCCTTCTGATTTGTCACTTTGTCTGTATTAACCACCTGACTATCACAGGAGACTAGGAAGATTCCCGGAAATAAAGGCATCAACAATTCAAAGCCTTTGTCACTACCATTCTAAAGCTCCAAGGTCCGTTTGTAACCCCAAAGTTCTGGGGACAAGAAGCCCCTTTTTGCCCAACTTATGATTTAAGCCTCATCCCAAAGAAACAGTTAGAAAGGCAGCAAGTTTTCTCAAGAATTTTATATCAAATACAGATAAAGCAGGAGATAAACACAATGCAGTACAATATATATTCACAATCCCCAGCAATAATTCTGAAACCAAGAAACCCTCTTTTTACAAAGCCTCCCTCACACTCCAGTTGTCCACAAATACAAAGTACACAGATTATCCGCTTTATATAAACAACGTCAAAAACAAACATGCAGATATTCCCCATTCTGCTCTGTATACCACTAAGGAAGCCAGTACCACCAAACCTGTGAAATAAGACCCTGTCGTGTCTTCTGAGCAAACTGTTAGTATCTTTCTATAACCTTTTTGTAATGACAGACCCTCTTAGCACAGGAAACGTGTGTATGTTCAGTTTTATACAACTTTGGGATTTAAGGAGGAATTTCTAACTATCTTTAAATACATAACATTGTGATAAAGGAGTTACTCCTCAATCCTGAGTGCCACTGTGATGCCTCTAACAGAAAAAGGAGGGATGAGGAGAAAGCAAGCCAGGGAGAAAAGGCAGGGAAGAGTATGCAGGACTAGGCACAATGGCTCACGCCAGCGATTCCCACACCCAGGAGGCTGAAGTAGAAGGACCACTGAAGATCTAAGTTTAGCCTGGGCTATAGAGTGGACTCTGTCTTAAAAAGAAAAAGTCTTGGAATGTATGAACTGGTAGGCTGCTTACCTGCCATGAACAAAGCCCAGTCTGAGCCTCAGCACAGCATAAACCAAGCATGGTTGCTCATGCCTGTTACCCTAGCACTCAAGAAGTGGAGGCAGGAGAATTAAAAAAAATTCTAGATCATCCTCAGCTATAAAGTGTGTTCAAAGCCAGCATGGGCTACAGGAGATCCTGTATCAGGGAAAAGTAATAATAAAAAGAAAAAAAGGTGGTTGGTAAAAAGTGATTGGGGCTACCAGAATTACCACTAGCACCAGGTTTACAGTTCCTATAAAACACCTACAGATGTCAATTACAACAGTCTTACAAAACTTCCTAAGTCCACACTAAGAGATACTAGCCACATGTAGCTGCACTGAGGAAGGTGCTGGCTAAAGGGACCCTGTGCAGCTGTAGCCAAGATGGACAACCACATTGTTTGTCCCCAGTGCTTTCGCTCCAATAAACCTAAATTCTCTCACACTAGATTTATGCTGCCCTAGTCCGGAAAGGCGATTCGAAGATCTTTCCTTGAGCTTAAATTGTTTTAGATGTCTGCAGCAGACATACTATAAAACAATTTCTGGACTACTTCCAAAACCTCCACTGAAACACTACTTTGAGTCATAAGAAACAAAACATTTTCATGCATAACTTACCCTTTCTGCAGTTTAACTTCCTCCATTTCTATCCCCTAACAGCTGCTCTTAACAATTCTGAAGCCAGGCACACTCAAGGCCATCTCACTCCTGCAGGAGTCAGATCTTCCACCTAAAGGAATGTTGTTTCTCCAGCAGACCAACTACACTGACATCCTCAAAGCTCAGGTGAGACGGTTGGTAGAAAGGCCCTCCAACTCTCCAGCTGGCCTTCTCATCCAACATCACCACAGGTTTTCCTCTGAATTAAGTAGGTTCTACAGTGCACTGGTATTTGGCTTGGTCAAGAGAATACCTGGTTCTCTCCTGGTTTTAGTTCTGAGACAGGGTCCCAGGTGAGACCATAACCAGCTCTCAGTAAACCCATACCTTTCTTGGCCCTTGCCTGCACACAGTGGGCACTGAAGGGTGACTACTGGTGGGCTGCCCACGCCCAACGGATGACCTCATACAATGGCAAATGTTTTTAAAGAGCCATTAAGTTGGCTGGGGTAGGGGTTGGGGGGAGGCTCAGAATAGCAGGAGGGAGTTGGGGTGAATAGGATCAAGATACATGACATGCACGTAAGAAATCTTTAAAAAAAAAAAAAAAAGGTATTCATCCATTTATACCCAATATCATCCCATTCATAGAAAATCTAAGAATGTGGAACATCAAAATTAGTTATAAAATTAAATCTGCATTGGGCTTTATTTCAAAGTATCCCAGTTATTACCTTATACTTATTTATTTTGAAACAAGGTCTTTCTATGTAGCTCTAGCTGTGCTGTCCTGGAATTCACTATGCGGATCAGCCTGTGTCTGCCTCCCAGTGCTGGTATGTAAAGTTATGTGCCACCACACCCAATCAGTACCTTAAAGTAGGGAAACTGAGGCTGAGACAGTAGATGACTTGCTAACAACTAAGGTCAATGCCTTTAGTGTCTTTAAAAAAAAAAAAAACAATCCTTTTTGCACCGTTCTACCTATGTTTCACTAAACAAAAATGGTACAAAAAAGCAGGCAGTAAGAATTATGACCAGAACGACCAGTTATGGGAGTGGACTATGACTGCCTTGGTGAACAGAAGCCAAGAGCACTGTAAGAACAGCCTTAATCCAGTACAAGGACACCCCAATGGAAGAGTGAGGAAAATGTGGCTCATCTGCAAGTACCAAGTAACAAGACAAGAGTGTATGTATAGTCAGACAGAAAAAGATTTGTCTACAAAGACATGGCAAGCACGTGACCTGAGCCTTGGGGGAGTTTACATCAACGTGGAGGCACACCACTTGAACAAATCACTTAATGACTCCTAAGTTTCATGTCCACATCTGCAGAGATGAAGATGTGGGTAAAGAATGCTCAGTACACACAGGATACATTCTCTCCTTGTCTTCCTTCCCAGACAGGAAGATGACAATTAAACTTAACACAATCAAGATCAAGGTGATCCAACCATTCACAACACACACAGCTATTTTTCAGGTCATTAAAGAAATATTAAGGAGCTGGAGAGTTGGCTCAGTGGTTAAGAGCATTGACTGCTCTTCCAGAGGACCTGAGTTCAATTCCCAGCAACCACATGTGATTCACAACTACCTATAATGGGATCCAATACCCTCTTCAGGTTTGTCTGAAGAGAGCGACAGTGTACTCACATTCATAAAAATAAATCTTAAAAAAAAAAAAGAAATATCAACACACACAAGCACACACAGACAATTCTGTGCTAAGAATTTGAATGAAGCTATTTACATGTTAACTGTATTTTACTTAATAATGAATGGACTGCATTCCAAACAGGAAAACTGCCACAACAAAAAAGTATTTTGTTATTGTTGATTTTCTATTTTTTTTTCTTGAAACAGCATTTCACTCTGTAGCCTTGGTTGACCCATGTGGACCAAGCTGGCCACTCAGAGTGATCTACCTGCATCTGCCTCCAGAAGCTAGGAATTAAAGGTATAGGCCACCACACCTAGCTAGCAATAAAATCTTTTTTCAAACAAGACTTAGAATCCCAGCACTTGAAGCAGGAGGACTGTACCAAGTCCTAAGCCAGTCTGGGTGATACATTAAGACCAAATATGAAGACACACCCACCCACCCCACAAACAAAGCAACAAGAATATAACTTGTGTCTTAAAAGACTTGAGGTCATTTCCTTCAGCCACTATTCAGGGCAATGTTGCCTCACTGAGAGACTGAAACGGTCCACAAGCATGATAGTTACTTAACACATAAACTGCATTTTAAATCTAGGGAGTGTGAACCAGCTATTACAGACAAAAGTGGGAGTTCTAACTGCCCCTTCAAAGGGAATGCTGTTGTGATAGTCACTCTTACAGGCAACGAAAGAAAACAACAGGCACGGGGATATTGTTCATGGGAAAGGAGCATATGAGAAGCTACCTTGTAAAAGGACTAAGAGTGCCTCTAACAGCAACACTTGAGACATTTGCAGTAAAAACAAAACAAATCACCAAATATACATTTATTTTTATTTATTCCAAAGAGAGAAGTCAAGGATATCAGACACACTATGATACTGGAAAACAAAACCTGAGGTCTTCAAAGTTCTAAGAGAAACCCAAGAACTCTGACCTCAAAACACCTAATACACCACCTGCAATAGCTCCCTCAAAAAAAAAAAAAAAAAAAAAAAAAAAAACTAGTAAAGCCCTTAAAACCCAAAGATTGGTTAACTTTAAGAAGCAAAATAGCAGACCAATACTATACATTAACTTTATGATACTAAATTCAATCACATTAGTATATACAGAATGCATCTGTGAAGACTACACAATGGCTCACTCCTTTAACCCCAGGACTTGGGAAAGTGAAGTGGACTCATCTTGAATTCAGAGAGGATTTAGACTACAGAGACACTGTATCAAAAGACAAATCCAACAGCAGTGACCAACAAAGAATAAATTAAAAAAAAAAAAAATACATTTGAACTAAGAAACTGCCATTAAATGAGATATTAAAAATAATTAAAGTTCAACAGTCAGGGATCACTTCTGAGACTGGACTGGCTATATGATTTATTTCTTTCCTTTTTGAGACAATGTCTCATATAGACCATGAGAACCATGAATTTGATATAAAGCTAAGGATGACCTCCTGCACCTACATCCTAAGTGCTGGGTTTACAGACATACATCACCATTACTGGCTATGCCTTGGGCCCTGGACTTTCTGCACTTTAGGCAAGCACTATCCCATCTGAGCTATATTCCTAGCCCCTGTACATATTTAAGGATTTTTAGGGAAAACTAAAAACATTCTTATCACAAACATGCTTATGACTACTACACATGCAAATTAAATGACATTTAAATATACAAATTCATATCAAAGGCTTAGCTAGTAGGACATAGTGGCTCACACTTGAAATTCCAGCATTTAGGAACGTGAAATAGGATTGGAGGGGTGGTTGGGGAAGAGGAGAGACAGAGGGGACGATGAGGGAGAGAGGGAGAGGGGGAGAGGGAAACTTGAACAAGCAAGGAAGGAAGAGGTGGGGAAATGGCTCAATAAAGTGCTTGCCACGTATGAGGACCCAAGTACTGCAATACCCAGGTAAAATATGGGGCCCAGCAGTGTGCTCTAAAATCCAGCACGGTGGGGGTCGGGTAGGGAATTCCTGGATCTCCCTGGCTAACCAGTCTAGCCACCAACCCTGTGAACTCATTGTTCAGTAAAAGACCCTGTCTTAAACAAACAAAAAACGTGCCAAGTATATAAAGAAATCACCTGACGTTAACCTCTGGCCTCCACATGCTATGTATACACACTATACGCAGACATATATATCCCCCCCCAACACACACGCATAACATTTCTGTTAAGTATATAATGGTAGAATTAAAAATATCAACATCAATGAGATTAAGGGAAAAATCAGACTTTCTTTTGGAAAGAGGTTCTTAGGAAAAACAGATCAAAATCACAAACCCTCACCAAGAGGACAGAACTAAAAGCCCAGCATGGTGCCACACCCCTGAAGTTCCTGGCCCCAGGAGGAGACATGAAAACCATGTTTGGGGCAGCTGGAGCAGCTACATAAAGCCCTACTCAAGACACAACTGAATAGAGACCACCTCTATAGTCTACAGGAAATGAACACAAGCTCCAGTAGTGAGATCTCAATGTTCCACACGTTACAAAAGTGCATTATAATAAAGTAAAATAAATAATGACACAGGAGTACAAAAATAGGACTCCAGTAATAAGAGAAAAAGGATTTAATAAAACAGCATTCTCAAAAATCATTCAGGAAGGGAAACTCCATACATTTTAATGGTTTATAAAACTTGTTAAATATGAAAAGAAAGATTTGCATTCAATACAGTAATCAACATTTACTTAAGGATAACTTCCTCCTTTAAAATTTAAGTGAAAAGAACTGACTAGTTTGTAAGTCCACTAAAAACCATACAGAACCAATCTGACCAATTGAATGACATGCATAAGATGTACCCACAGTGACAATCAGGTATTGGTCTACCCACCAACATTAAGTACATAAGGGTAAGTTTCAAAAAACAGGAACTAGACAGTGCAAGACCGGGGCAAAATATGCCTCATATTAAAGAAAAAGGTTTTTGTTATTGCAATCTTCTACTTCTAAAGAGATCTAACCCTTAGTTTCAAGCCTTCAGCAGAATCCCAATTAACTTCAATATCAATGAATGTGCTGCTAACCTCTATGTTCACCCTTATAGGTATCCAATCCTATAGCGAGAGGGAATTCTGGACTCTGTCTTTTCAACCTCCTTACTTGCGATACCTGAGAGGTATATATCCTGGATGTATCAGGCCCTTAAGGACACTACAATCAGGTCACTTAGGTATAAAGCAGTAAAGTAGCCTGAAAGAGTATATGCTGCCCTCAAAATGGCATTTTGAAGGCTAAGTAAATAAATGCGATTATACTGATAAAGAAGCTGCCAGTTTAAAAAGGAAAAAAAGGTAATTATACTGATAAGGAAGCTGCCACAGACTACTAGTTATAAATATATAGTGCCACCAACTTCACTGTCTTATTATGTCCTTGCTTCTTCTGTCCCAGGAAACACATCCATTTAGCAGATCTAAGTAGTGTTGCTATGGCTATGAACAAGGTTAGATACGAGACAGATGACTCAGTCAGAAAAATCTAGAACATGCAAAGAAAAAAAGAGCTACTTTTATGTCTAGAAAACAGAACCAACCACTAAAACCTAAAAAAAACTTCTGTGATGTTAAGAGGGAAATTTATTCTATAACCTTCTGAAATTAGTAACAGTGTTATAAAGAAAACAAATTAGCATTCAGAAGGAGTACATTTAAATAGTGCAATTGTACAGATAATAAAGATAATAAACTAAGAGTAAATCACTGTACAGAAGTCACATAAATACCACATCAAAGGTCAGGTTTTAAACATAATAAAATTTAAAAAGGCACTTTATATACCAATAAACGGAAATAGTATTTATCTATATATAGTAACTACAAAAAAGTCATATTGTTTCCAAATACATCTTATATCTAGTCAAGAAATGACGTTTTGAATGAAAGGAAAAACCAAATCATTAAATTAACTCTTCAAGATATCTAGAAAAGCAAGTGGTAGTCTCACTCAAAAGTCAACCTAACAGGAATTCTGATGCAGGCTCTGCACATGGCAGACACAATCTAAATATTCATCTGGGTAAATCTCAATGCTATCTTCTACTGGGGTGTCTACCGGGGTGTCTCACTAGACCAAGTACCAACTTTTACCTTTACACCATCATCATTCAAGTATGCCAGACTAAAGAGAAAAACAGGTGAAGGATACTGGAATATTACTGAGTCAACTAGAGCTGAGCGTTCCTACACTACCACACTGTCCACACCGACTCAGCTGCCAAGCACTTCTATTAGGTTGTCTAACTGATCACCAATTTGGTGATTTCCTGACATTTTTCACTTTAAAAAAAAAACGTGATTCTTTGGAGTTGCTTGGGTTTATCAACTGGGTGGTCAAGCAATGTTACTTTTACTTCATTAATGAACAACATAAACATCTAAGATGAGAGTAGTGCTGTCTTGAAAATACTTAAGAGCTGTACAATAATGTCAAATTTATTAAAGTGCTAAATTTTATGTGCTTTTTTGTTCCTGTTTACTATAAAGCAGGGGATTGGTACAAATAAATTAGGTAGGCATGCCACAACAGTCTCAGAGAACACATCTCCAAGCATTATTTATTTTGTTTTGTTTTTAAACAACAAGAGTATCTCATAAATCACATGTGATATGTAGCATCTAATTCCAGGCAAGATGGGAAAGAACAAACGAGCTGAAGCAGCCCCAATGCTGCACAAAGCCATGTGCAAACTTGCCCCAGTAAAGTCTGGGTGGCTACCCCTTTCTCAGAGGAAACCTGCACTGCTACAGTTATGGGTTTAAGTCTACCCCTTTGTATAGCATTGAATACAAGCTACAAAAGTCTGTTTTTTCTGGAGTTTGTCTGAGAGACATTTTAGAGACCCCTGATAGGAACCTAAGAAAGTCAAAGTAAAATTTTGTGGACAATATTAACTTATTAAGTAAATATTAACTCTAGATACAATTCAGTTAAATTTGGTAATCAATCTTGATAAACTAGCTCAGGTTTGGTCAACAAATAAAACAAACAGGACTAATATAGACCCTAAGATTATCTGACAAAGTAACATCTTCCAAGGTGAGAAACTCGTGCCTTCGATCTATATGGCACAAATGAAAAGCAGCAGCCTGGCCTAGTAGCATACGCCTTTACTTCCAGCACTCAAGAGGCAGACAGAGACAAGCCTATAGTTCTATGGTTCAAGGCCAGCCTGGTCTACTATCAAGTTCCAGGCCTGCTCGGTACATGTGGCAAAACCCTGTCTCAAAAACAAAAAAGAAGCAATGTAGGTTAAGTAGGCTGCTGAACATGGGTATGAAAGTAGGAAGAGTTTTCTAACGAGTTACAAAGCGTGAGCATCACAGAAAAGGTCAGCCACTATGATAAACAGAACCCACACAAACTCTTAAGACAACGCTATATTCCATTAATAGTATACTTAAAACATTTTGATCAAGCAGATTAAAAATTAAGAAAAAGCAGATGTTTGGCCAATTTGTGACCAAGAGGTCACAGAATTAACACCTGTGAAAAAATTAGTTTTTGGCTGCCAAGTTACATTAGGTTAAGTGTTCAGACCCCCTCAAACTTGACATTTTCTCTACTTTAAGTCATGCTGTGAAGAAAGGGACATAGGGGCTAGTATATCATACAGCCACTGCCTTGAGATTAAAGAGATGATACTGTGGGACATTAATATAACTGAGGTATCTGCTGCCAGCTCCAAAAAGGTGGAGTTATTATTGGGAGCAAAATGTTAAGTCATCTCAGAGAGAGTCCAATTAGATTAAATTAACCACTTAACCAAGAGCATGTCACTGAAGTCTTGATTCCAGCCTTTTAAGAACTCAATAAAAAGTATTATTATCTAGATATCCAGAAACAGCTGTGTATCTTGAAAACACCCAGTCACACTTTACATCTCAAGGATTTCACAATGAAGTCTAGACTTAATGGCATCCCTCTTTATTTCAAGAGGGATCAGATTGTCAGGCATGTTTGAAATTCTTGCTCTTAAAGAGTTCACATTTGCATGCCTGGATGATAGAAATAATATCCTGTATTTCCAGTGCCACGATGATGCACTTGTCTATTGTGAGAATATAACGCACTATCAAGCTCAAAAGAACCAACTGCTTAGAAGACAGGTTTAAGAAGGCCATCTCATTGAAAAGCCCACATTAGAGAGACTTGTATGCCTGAGTCTCACATGTGGTTCACATGAGAGCTTGGTAAGTCAAAGACTAGTAGAATTGAGATGACAACTATCTCACATGCACCAGCGGTCTGAGTAGTGATGGTGTGGTAGCCCATCATAGTCAGGTTGAAGACAGTTTGTCTTTTCTATAATGATGTTACAGGTATTTCTTTCCATATTGAGTCCAAAAGTAGACCTGTGACATTTAGTCACCCCAGTTATAAGTATGGGTTTGGCAAAATTTTTAATGAATTCCAGCAGACACATAGCTTCAAGGCTAATTCTGAAGTCTCACAGAGCTTGATAATAGTATAGACTATGGTAAGCTGATCATCTTAACACAGGGACTATATGTAACACATCTATTATTTTTTGATGACCCATAAAGCTGAAGCCTGAAGTTCCAGAAGCAATGATGACCTAAATGAAGGTTTTACACTTCAGTCTTAGTAAACACTGATCTAGTAGCAAATTGTTTCCAGATCCAAAACTCTGCTAGTCCTCAGTTTACCAACAAGATTTTCCTGAGGCATGAATCTATGTATTTTCTTTTAATTCCAGAAGATTCCTGAGTACCCTTCTCTGGACTTAGTTTGGACCAAAAATACTGTGTAAACCTCTATCCAACACTCCTTAGAACAAAGTCTCCGTTTGGCCAATAAAGCTTAAGTCTTTTTATATATACTTCATTCTAAAAGTCTAGAACTCAAACATCAGCTGTGATTACTCCAGACATGTACTCATTGTTTTTGAGATGACCTTCAACCTAGGGAAGGCTAATCTGCTAACCAGCCAGAGTCAGAGTACTAGTTCTTATACCCATGTCGTTCTGGAGAGTCTCCCTTTTTTCTGTATCTATAGGGGTGATTCCGGGGTTTGTACCAATCCCCTTTGGAGTACCCTCTGTTGTGATAATGTGCTTTCTGATCATGACTATAAAAGTACCGATGCTGAGTATAGTATTTATTGTGATCCTTATATTCATTTTCTTTAATACTATTATCTTCTGCAACAATAGCATTCACATCTTGTCCAAAAAGAGATGTACCATCAAAGGGCAAGTGTAAGATCTTCTCCTGGGTTTTCTTAGTGAGAGATGTTAGTCGGAGCCAGGCCTGTCTTCTATAGTCTACTGCCATGGCCATAACTCTGACTACAGAGTCCATTATGTCCCTAGTGGTACAGAGCTGCCAAAGTCCTGCATCCATGCCATCAGATATTATACACCTTGCTTTCCCACGATCAAACTCCGGGTCATGAACCAGATCTTCCATGTCTTCCCAGAGTTTACGTTGATACTGAGTCATATAGGCCATGTAGCTAGCAGCCCGGGCTGCAATGGAAGCAGCATGGTAGAACCTGCAACCCATGACCTCCATTTCTTTTGAGGTAGAGTCTAAAGGAGATGTTGTGTTTCCTCTTTTGCTATGTTCTAATACATCTATGATGGGTCCCTCAGCTGGTGGATTTGGCTGGAAAGGAGATGTGTCCTTGGCCACAGGATAAACCCTGTGTCCCATGAAGGAAGAAGGATGGCAATCAGCAGGGTCTTTAAAAACTTCAGTGGTGGCAATTCTCAAAAGTGGATGCAGTGGAGGAACCAAGCGTTTTTTAGAGGTCATCCAATCAGGCTTGCCCTCACAGGTTTCGGCTTCAGACTGGAACGTCACCCTTTTTATAACACCTCTTTGTTCCATTCTTTTCAAAAGACCAGTGAAACTAGACTGCATGGGGTCAGGTGGCTGCCCTTTGTCATCAGCTGATGGAGATTTGCAGTCAGACTCCTCTTCAACTGTGGATAAACTGTCCTCCTTAGAGCTGGAGATATCCCAAGGAACTGAGGAGCTCTCACTTGGCCTAGAATGATGAAATCTAAAACAACTCCTGGACTGCAGATCACGTATGACTCGGGACATCTCAGCCACTTGTGTCTGGAGATACAGGATAGCATCCTGTCCACTCTGTGAAGCTGAAGACATCGTGCCAGGCAAATCCTCTTTGACCTCAGAAGAAGCCAAAGACTCCTGGGGGACCAGAAGTGATGCTGAAGGCAGAGTCTGATTACTTTGTGTTTTAAGTGTCTCTTTTTCAGAGACACTAACATCGGAATTATTGTGATCATTTTTCTGGTTCTCCAATGGGTTCTCAACAGAAGAAGGTTGAGAAACTATCCTTTGTGGACTGTTGTCACAACTCCCAGAGGAGGAGGAGCTGTCTCCAATGGGAAGAGGAACACTGCAGCTAGAGCACATTTCTGGGCGATGATTCTCAGAGGATGGCACTTTAGATTCAGGCATTCTCTGGGTTATCCACATGAACAAGAAAACCAAGGAAGAAAAAAAATATGCTTTTAATATGTTAACTTTCAAGTGCAGAGATGCATGTCCAGTAAGTAGAATTCAAATTTATTTATTTATTATTACATGTAAGAATGGCAGAAACAATCCACTATAGGCTGGCCAAAGATGACAGGATTTATTACCTTCAACCCCATAAAAACTATAGGCATTAATGTTGGACTCTGTCTATTAAAAAATTATGATTAAAAATAAGATCATTTGGGGGCTAGGGAGATGATTCAGCATGTAAAGTGTTTGTCGCGCAAATATAGAAGACCTGAGTTTAGATCCCCAGTACCCAAATAAAAGCTAGGCACACAACTGCAAATCTGTAACTCTAGCACTGGGGAGGTGGACACAGGCAAATCCCAAAATTCAGTAGGCAGACAGCCTAGTCAATCAGTGAGCTCCAGGTTCAATGAGAGTTCCTCAAAAATAAAGTAAGGTAAAGAACAACTGAAGACCGCTGACGTCAGCTTGTGGCCCTCACTTGCTCGCTCACACGTACACCTGCACATACACTTGCACACATCCACACACACACTCACCACACAAACAAACAAACCTCAGTTCAAAGTAGTCGTATCCTCGTCTGAAGCCTGATCCCAGGCTACAAGAAGACGCTAAGGTGAGGCTACTGTAATAACAACTACCAAAAGAAAAGAACTACTCAACAGAGAAAGGGCAGCAAGTGGAAGAAAATGATGGCAGAGAAAACTTGAATAAAATCCTACTGAAATGAAAAAAAAAAAAAATTTTTTTTTTCTGATCTACCAAGAAAAGTCCATCAGCAGAAATGTGGGCCAAGTCAGAAACAAATGGAAACCAACCCTGCCACAAAGGGCTCAAGGAATTCAACTCCCACAATAAGGCACTGGTGTTCAAGTCAGTCCTAGGAGCCAGTCACACACACCGGTTCTAAGAATGGAAAGAGAAAAGGCCAAAAGGAAAGAAGACTGGAGTCACTGCTCAGCTAAAGGCTCCACATTCCTTTTACTAAAGGACTTTCACACACTCTTTCTCCCCAGAGACATTTCCTGTGGCCACAGAGTTCAAAAGGTAAGAAAAAAAAAATCAGTTCTAGAGGTACCAGATGAGTTACAGGAAAAAGGGAAGGTGGGGTAAGCAAAAAGCTTGCACTTTTTATCATATCCCCTTTAGTCAGTTATTACTTTCCAGTGTTTATACTTTCCTGCAAATTTAAGTAAAAGCTGCTAGAGGCAAAAGACTCATAGAGCTACTTGTGCTGGCCCATCCTAAAGAGCAATGAGCTTTCTTTAGAGCAGCTGTGCTCTTAAACACGCCATTACTGCTTTTCTCGCTCTTCAGAACACTATAGGCCTCTTAACTGACACCACAGAAAGAGATGAAATCAAATGAAATGTACTTACATCACTGTGAGAGGTACTAGGCTCTTCATCATCACTGCTGACTAGATCAATATATTCAAGAACGGGTCTTAATGGTCCTTCCTATAAACGAAATTGAGGAAATGGATATCATGAACAACATTTAAACCAAACCATCATTTTAAACAATGTTCTTTACTGGGATTGGATATGAAAAGGAAGACACACACGCAGCAAGGGGAGGGGGGCCAGTTAAAACAAACAAACAAAAAAACATAAGCAAAAGTAAACTATTATGCAGATTTCTGAGTTCAAGGCCAGCCGGGTCTACAGAGTGAGTTCTAGGACAGCCAGGGCTACACAGAGAAACCCTGACTCAAAAAACCAAAAAAAAAAAAAAAAAAGTGAACTATTCAGAATACATATAGTTTTTAAAAAGCTGACTAAGTCAGGCATGGTGTGCTGCAGTGTTATGCAGTTTAGTAGCTGAGGCAGGAGAATTACAAATTCAAGAGCAGCTGGGCTATTGTTGCACAGCAAGTACCAGACTACCCTGGCCTGCAAAGTACAACAAAATCTTTAAAAAGAAAAAAAAAGTTAAATCCCAACCCCTAGGGGCACAAATACTAAGACCCAGTGCCTTTCAGCAAAGATGTATCAACAGTTTACTGAGACATCCAAATTTGTGAACAGCAGAGTATACAGATCAAAACTTGGAGATCTGTGACCAATAACTAACTAGCTTCATCCCCAAAACTTAAAGAGAGTAAAACATCAAACCCAGATTATTCTCCAATCTTCTTCCCAGTCTTACAGTAGGCTTAAAAACTCAGATCTCATCCTACAGGCAAAAGAGAATTAATCACATTATGACAATAAATAACTTATTGTCATATGAAGATTATGAAACCTAGGAAAGCAAGATGCAAAATAATGAATACAGACACATAGTAAAGCACAACTAACACTAGTGGTAGTAAGAGAGAAGTGCACCTGAGACAATCTAAGCACAATAGGAAAAAAGAATGAGCAATCTTATCCCAAAGAACCAAAACCAAACAAAAAACAAAAATCAAGGAATCAAAGAAGCTCAAGTAACTAGAAATACACTTGTATAAAGCACCAGTGGTATACAAGGCACCTGGCCAACAACTGGACACGCAGGCCTGAGTGAGATTTGGAGTAAGATCTGAGAGTGGGCCCCCATCCCTGTAATACTGCTGCATGTGAGTAAAACTACCACGCACCAAGACTAGACAGATGATACATTACTTACCAAGTATATTTCGTAATGATGTTTGAAGGAGAAATGCTAAACAAAGCAGTGAGCACATAAACCATACAGTAAAAAGGCAAAGTAAAAACAGAAAACAGAAACAACAACAAAACTCCCTCTAAAATCTAAGGTATGACTGAAATATGCCTGTCTATCAGCACTGGGGTTACCAAAGAAGTTCAAGGCCAGGCTGGGGTATGAAGTGGGACCTTGTCTTGAAACAGTAAAATCCAGTGCATTGGAAACAAAAGTGGGCCGGGACAACAGAGAAAACAGCACTGATGTGAAGGTTTCCTAGAGCGGAGACGGACTGCTGTTAGAGACAGATCATCTAGTTCATGACTCTTCAGATAGCCTGCTTCTCTCTTAGGTTTTAACAAACCAGAGACTTCCCCGGGCGGTGGTGGTGCACGCCTTTAATCCCAGCACGTGGGAGGCAGAGACAGTGGATTTCTGAGTTCAAGGCCGGCCTGGTCTACACAGTGAGCTCCAGGACAGCCAAGGCGACACAGAGAAACCATGTCTCTAAAAAACAAACAAACAAACAAAGAGATAGACAAAAGACAGAAACTACCATCCTTCTGGATAGTAAGCCAGACATTAAGATAAAACCAGTGAGCAAAATTTTGAGACCATGAAATGTATTAAAGGAACCGGGATTTTTGCTCAAGCTGTTAAGATGAAAGTTCAAGAGGAAAAAAGAAACAGAAAGAAAATAGCAAAAATCAGGTAGTTAACAGAGCCACATGTAGCATCTTCTTTTAAACTAAAACCTACCCTTGGTTCTGATACTGTTCCATCACACAGTCAAGTAGAAAAGATGAAAATGTAACTGCTTTTACCATTCGTGTAATCACCTCAATTTGGATTCCTCAAGAAATGTTACTTAGAAACTTGTTAAAATGTATTATTTTTTACTTTGTTGGTTTCTTTGTTTCTAACATATGGTCTCCGTAGCCTGGGCTGGCCTGGCCTGGAACTTCTTTATGCAACCCATTCTGGCCTCAAATTCACAGTCGTCCTCTGCCTCCCAAGCACAGAGACCACAGGCATTACAGAGTGTCATCTAGCCTGGCCTTTGGAAACTTAACACTATACATGAAATAGTAAATCAAGAAAGTCCCCAGGTAATCAGAAATACAGAGGCAGGGCCAGAATTTCCATAAAGTAAGTAATGAAAAAAGTCGGCCTTGGCATACACCTATAATCCCAGCCCTGGAGAGGCAGGATAGTTAGTTCTAGGCTAGCCAAGTTACAATATTTAGGTAACTCCAGGCCAGCTGGATACTACATAACCATCTCAAGAGAAAAAAGAAACAAAAGGCAAAAAACTGGGCGTGAGCAGTACAGGCCTTTAAGACAAGTTCATGGCCAAGACTAAAGAGCAGCCTGCAAAGAACTGGTGGTGTAGCCTGGTGGTAGTGCTCAACATGCACAAGGCCAAGCTCCAGTATTAGGGAGCGTTAAGTGTGGTAGTATACACCCATAATCCTAGCATTCAGGAGACAGAGGCAAGACTTACCAAGACCAGCCCTGGCAAAAATGCCAGCTCAACTATAAAGAATTTAACAATTTTTAAAATATAATTAAATATATGTAGGATGGCGATGAATATAAACAGATAAAGCAAGACTACCAGAACTTTACTACTCAATCATTTCACTGACATGCAACTGCTGTTGAATTATAAAAATAATCTCATATAATTTACAGTAATTAAGACAAAATTGAACAATAACCAGGACAGAAGAAGACAAAATAAAGGTGAAATTTTTTTACTGACTTACAAGTAACAAAATTATACAAGAAAAATGTGATATGAATTTTGATTTTTACTTGACAGGATTGAGAAGCCCGACCCCATACTCTGAGCAGCACCCCGTCTCCATGAGCTGGTAAAGGGAGCAGAATACCAGTATTTATCACTCTGCTTCCTGAACGTGGACACAGACCAGCCCATACTTCTCCAGAATTGTGAGCTAAAATAAAACTGTCATTCTAGAAGTTGCTTCTTGCCAAGTATTTGACCACAGCAATGAAAATGTAACTGATACAGAGGACATGAGGAAAAGTACTTATGAGCATGCCAAAGGAACACACAGAGTATACTCTCAACAAGTTTTTACAGCCGGGAGGTAGTGGCTCACACCTTTAATCCCAGCATTTGGGAGGCAGAGGCAGGCGGATTTCTGAGTTCGAGGCCAGCCTGGTCTACAGAGTGAGTTCCAGGACAGCCAGGACTACACGGAAAAACCTTGTCTGGAAAAACCAAAAAAAAAAAAAAAAAAAAGTTTTTACTGCAACTACACAATGCAGTAATCCTCCTGCCTCAGCCTCTTGAAGACTGATTACAGGTATGTACCACAACATCCTGGCTTGTTTTGTCTTGAGATAAGATCTCACTCCCTACCATGCCCAGGCTGACAGGAATTCTCTGTATTTTTTTTTAGTAATAACTACCATCAATTGCCAAGTGTTTGGCTTTCAGGCCCTCACCAAGACCAACTTCCTGATTATCTTTACCTAAAACCGTGCTGCCATACTGAATTTGAGGAATCACAACGTTTAGCACTCCACTTGTTCTACTCCTAATCGATAACGTTTACTGAGTCCCATCCCAGGCTCTCTGCTAAGTTTTCCAATTTTATCACCCAATTTCCTTAACTGCTTTACAGAGATTCAAAATTACTAAAATCATACTAGTTTACAGATAATAAAACTGAATAATACACACATAATCGGTTGTGCAGTCAGTATAATTCAGAGGTACTTCAAAGTATTAATCAAATTTTTAAAAATTCTTGCTTATTACCTAACTTTTCAAGTTAATGCGTTCCTTCATGAAGTAAATACCAAAAATCATAACAAAAACCCTACTATTGCCTGATTTATGGAGTATTTCATAATGTTGCCCAATCAAGTAGGTTAGAAGTAATGTTCATAACACAAACATGAAGAAAGATTATCTCCTCCGACAATGTTTTCCTACTATATTTGTAATGACTACCATATGCGCATTAAGTACAAATGCTGGTCCTTCACTTACACTACCAATTAGTAGATCAGTCATATCTCCTCTGGTACCAACAACAAAGGATTCAACTCAAAATGCCATCACACTTTAGCACAGAGGCTGATGCAGAACACATTTAGAAACACGGGGGAATATTCTAAGTTTTAGAATATATGCTTTTAATGTGATAAATCATTTGCATTCCTGTAATTAAAATGCCAATTCTAAAAATGAAAACCACCAACCTTTTTATTTAGAGGAAGATGTAAATACATTAAAATACCACTTGCAAGTATTTTACTTCAAAGAAAAAAAGTCAAGGCAGATTCTTGTGCAGTGGTTTCCAACTGCCTACTCTTTAGTTCAAATATACCACATTCGAGATCTGTGCCACCCAGTCCATCTTTCTCCCACCTTTAAAACTAAAGAAAAAATTCAAAACCCTCCTTCTCCAAAATCACACATACTGCTATTCTTTCATCTCACCCCTTTCCTTTCTCTTTCTGTTCAAAATAACATTTTAAACACTCAAATATCTGGGGATACAGAACTGGACTAATAAGGAGAGGGCTCCAAAGTCAGCTACTAGTACACTAATAAACTACAAGGCCCTTGGCCTGTTCAACGCACATTGTATCACAGCTATGCATGTGTGTGTGAACAGATACTGCTGCTGAAGGTAGGCACTAGTCAGAGGACACTCCCTCCCAATCGCTTTCACCTCTGCAGGCAGGGACTCTCTGCTGCTGCACAGGTTTCTCCACTCACGCCCTGTGAACCTGGGACTATGGACATTTGCCATCACACCTGTTTCATTTATTAACTTGCTACAGGATTTTTCTGTGTAGCCTTGGCTGTCCTCTGTAGAGAAGATCAGCCTCCCACACACAGAGATTATGAGTTCCAAGGATAGAATTCAGGTCAAGTGCCAGTCATTCACTAAGGCATTTCCCTGGACCATTTACTTACTTATTTATTTTTTTATTTATTATTTATTTATTTAAGTATTCTTTGTTTTCTATAAAAATAATTCCTATTGGAACCATTTTCTTACTTCTCCAATCTCCTTGCTGCACTAAAACACTAACACTTAAGGACAGGATATATATTTCAATCAAGTATAGAGGTCTAACATTAAGAATGAATGGCTTCACACATAAGCTTCAATATTGCTCTGCTTCATAAATTATTTATAGGCAGTCTAAGAAAACTAGTTAAAAGAAGCTTTTGGCCAACTGGAGAGATGGCTTAAGGGCTATGGACTTATACTGTTCTTCCTGGGGTCCCAAGTTCAGCTCCCAGCACCCATGTTAGTGACTCAATACCACCTGTAACTCCGGCTTCAGGAGTACAAACACCCCCTTTTCTGGTCTCTGCACCTATGCACACGACAAAATTACATGCATGCACGTGTGTGCAAACACAGAGAAGTTAAATATACTATCTTTTTAATAATGCTTTCTACATGCATCCTTTCATTGCAGTTCAGGGTGGGTGCTCAGGTTAGATTATGATAGGTTTCCACAAGTTTGTATGCCTTTATATCTAAAGTGCCATTGTGAACAATACTGTTAGCAGTTACTTAGCTCAAAAATTTTTGGAAGTAAAAAAATTGTAATAAAAATGTTCCATTTCAAAAGAAAACATGAGGCACAAGTTGAATAAAGGGTCACATTACACAGAAGATGTAATTAAGAGGCAGAAACATAAAGTTCTTATCAGTGCTATGTTATTCTCTTTCTTGATTTAGCCACTGTCCTAATTTGCTGTCCTGTTGCTGTGATTTGAAACATCCTCACCAAAATCAATTTGGGGAGGAAAGGGTTTAGTTCATCTTATACTTCTAGGACCCAGCCCAGATGAGGGAGTCAAAGCAGAAGGGAAAAGGAATGCTGCTTACTGAGCCCCGTGCTCCATCTCTGGCTCACACAGCTAGCTTTTTTATCCTGTCTAGAAACACACATCACTCAAACTGGACTGGGCCTTCTACATCAATCAGCAATCAAGAGAATGCCCCACAGACACGCCCATGGGCCAATCCAATCCAGACAATTCCCCAAGTGAGGTTCCTCCTTCCTAGGTGACTCTAGTTTATGTAGACAAAAAAACAACAACAAAAAAAAAAAAAAAAAAAAAAAACCAGGATAAGCACCATTTATAAAAATGTATCACCTTGAGAGGACTGGAGATAGGGCTCAGCATCTAAGAGCCTTTGTTGCTCTTACAGAGAACCTAGACTGTGTTTCCAGAATCCACCTGGTGGTTCACATATAGGTCCTAACAACCACACTGTGGCTCACAATCATTCATAACTCCTGTTCTTGGGGGATCAGAGGCCTTCTTCTGATCTCTGTGAGGACCAGGCATGCGTGTGATGTACACATATGTACCTTATGTACACATATATGCAGGTAAAACAGTCATACACATAAATATATCTTAAATTTATTACCTTTGCAAAAATCTAGGGACCTTATGAACTATGTACTTCCCTGCATATTTCAATAAAAGTTAAAAGGATTCATATCTATCTTACTCCTCTCAGTATGCTATCTGGCTTCAGTCTACATTTGTGAGACACAGAAAGTCTCTAGTCCAGTGGTAGTTTACTCTCGCACAACTCTGTTATACATATATTTTTGTTATAAATTACAAGCTAATAATCGGAACCAAGTAAACCAAGAAGTTATATTATAATGTAGCTTGTATCTGGACAACTTGGGCAGAGC
The DNA here is from genome assembly GCA_019843815.1 of Montemys delectorum. NCBI lineage: Eukaryota > Metazoa > Chordata > Mammalia > Rodentia > Muridae > Montemys > Montemys delectorum. The sequence continues at coordinate 6,285 of JADRCD010154824.1, read as the reverse complement.
CCAAGTTTTCATCTTTCCTAGACAGGAACTACCAGAGGGACAGACTGTGTTACAGAGAGCTAAGCTTCTGTCTCGGGGTGTTTGCTGCGGTGGCACAGCTGTGCTGTTTACTGGACAGGGTTCCACTAGATAGATAGAACACAGCAAACCTAGAACTTCAAGTAAAGCTCAGACTGCCTTCCAATCAGGATCCTTCTACCATGACCTCCCTAGTGCTAGGATTCTAAATGTATCTTAAAATAAAAGTAAGCTATCACTAATTATCTTTAAGTGATAGCCCTTACACACTGGCAGTTTTATATATTATACATTCTTGATTCTTGATTCCAAGATAGACCTACATTTATGCTTAAAATTTAAATATTCTTTTAAAACTCAGAACAGACACCTGAATTAACTTGTTACAAATTATCATGGTATTTTATTTCACAAGATATACGACCAAAAAATTTACTTTTTGAATCTTACTCTTTCCATATTCTATCAGTTTCTCAAAAGGTCATATTGTATAATGAAGAGCTACTCCTGCCTTTTGCATGAAACATCAAGGTAAATATTCTGTTTACAAATATATGTGATTCATGGACAATCCAAAATAACTGTCTTAGGAGTCATAAAAACCTTTATCATAGGGCTGGAGAGATGGCTCAGTGGTTAAGAGCACTGACTGCTCTTTGGAAGGTCCTAAGTTCAAATCCCAGCAACCATATGGTGGCTCACAACCATCCTTAATGAGATATGATGCCCTCTGGTGTGTCTGAAGACAGCAACAGTGTACTTTCACATAATAAATAATAAATCTTTAAAAAAAAAAAAAAAAAAAACCTTTACCATACATGTTTGTTGTCGGGTACTACTAATTACCAACATTCTCCTTTCTCCAAAATACTCTCCTCTATTCAGAAGAAAGGGCAAGATACAATGTATCCCCAAACCCAACTCCAGATCCTCAAAGTTCTAAATGAAAAAGACCAACACCAATTAAAAAAAACTGCCAAGGAAATGATGTTATGAAGGACTCCCCTCCCAACCCCACTAACACACCATACCCACCAATCGCCACAATGTCTCAATGTTGTTGAGGATGGTCTTTAATAAGCACTAGTCTACAGCTGGTCACAATGTCAACAAATACATATGGGCTGGCCAATAAGAACTACAGAGCTTTAATGCCAAGCTCAGCTAAGTACAGCATCTCAGGAGGGCCAGATAAAGCCAGGGATGCTCTCTAGCTACATACTACTTAAAGAAGAACCAATCGGTGTACAAACTTAGCCACTCTAGGTGACAGTCACCCAGAGCTGTGTCTCTTCGAAGCCTCTCACTATCACCTTAGGAGACCTCAATGTCCCTCATTGTATTTCAAAATGACAATACCTAGGCTCCAGCCTGGATTTTCTGATTCAACGGGGGACTCAGATCTTACAGCTCCCACTCAACACCTGCCCCCCACAGGAACAAATGGAGAAAAACCTAGCAGTGCTCCAGGTGACACAGGCCTCCTCATTGTGAGCAACAATTGTTCTGTGCTGTAACAAGATGACCTCAGAAGTTAGGGAAGTCCTCAGCTAGTAGAAGATACATCACACTTAGAAGGATGCTCTTTCCGGGCCTTCCTACCTCCAGGCATTAACTAGTCCTTCGTGTCTTCAAGGGTGTACAGATGATAAGCCCTGGGAGGTGCCAGGAAGTGCAAAACAATGCGAATGCCTACTGCAATTGTTCAGGTACTCCCTTCAGGCAAAGTACTGAGGTGTCCCTTCAGGTAAAAGTCCCCTGCATCAGTGTTCGGCAGCTATTTACCCTGCATTTGTTGAGCGATGACTGCCTGTCTGGTGAGGCTTAATCATACAATGGCTTACCACACTTTCACTCCAGCAAACCCGCGATTGTCAGTCTCTACTTACACTAACAAACTGAATGTCGTCTTCGTTTTCATCCGTGGTTGACTCTGATGCCTCGGGCCCAGCAGATGGGACAGATTCTATTATCTATAAACAAAAGCCAAAACACTCTTATCTATTCAGCCACACGATCGCAGGAAGAAAATCTCCCCAAAAGGAACGATTTAAGACAAAAGCCCCTAAGGGGAAGCAGTAGGATCAAGCGGAAATCCAGCTCAGGGAACTGCAAGGAAGAGGCCGGGTTTGCTAAGGAGTCTTGGAACGGCAGAGACCTTGCCTCCCAGGCGAGCTGCCACAGTTCCCCTCCCTGCCTTTATAGGTGCAGGGGTGCAGATTCTAAACCTCCGGGATCGGGGATACAGGCCACAAATACAAGGCCGGCCAGCCTCCAATCCCCTCTCACCCTCCGGGCTGCGGCTGCTGCAGCTGCTGCAGCTAGAGCAGCCAGGGGCTGGGGGCGACCGGACCGCCATTGTTGAGGACTCCACGCATACGTGCACCAGGCCCGGAGGCCCCGCACTCGCCCGAGGCCGCGGCCAGGCTGAGGCCCGATGCTGAGAAGACAAACCAAACCCTTCGGGGTCGCGCTCGGCGGAGCCAAGGCCCGGGGCGCCACCACTCACCTCCGGCCCTGGGTCTCCCATTTCTCCCACGGCCTGTCAGCACCACGCTCCCGCCGCCGCTGCTGTTCCCGACGCCGCCGCCACGACTTCCCTCTCGCCCTGCGCCGCGCGACCCACCCTGCGTGAGCGCCCACGCAGCTGACGCCTCAAGCCGCGGGGACGCCGAGCTGCCGGACCTCAAGCGCGGCCTCACGCCGCTAGCTTCCAGCGCCGCTTTGTACGCTCCCCGCCTTCCTCCCGCCCCGCGAGGGATTCTGGGAGTTGTAGTTTCCACCGGTCTCGAGGCTGACGACCGCGTGGCAGGGAAAGCTGGCGAGGGTCTGGAGCTCGTCGCTCACCTGCATTTCCGGAAGATGGCGGGAGGAGGTGGTGAGGGTCTTGATGTAGTTTTGAGTCCACGCCAAATCTCGTTCTGCTGCCGCCTTTAACTTAGAGACACTGACAAGAAAAGAGCCCCACTGGCGAGGCAGATGAAAAAACATGGAAGACTTTTTCCTCCCAATTACATCTTGGCAAAGGTGGCAGGGGCAAGAGCTTATATATGGCGTTCCTAGAAGGTCATTAATTCTTGCAGAAATCTCACAGAGTGGCTTCCTTGTTGTCTACAGGTTACTAGATTGAGCATGGTTCCTGTAAACTAAAAGAAGCATTACTGATCAGGTCCCAGAGGGCTGCCCCTAGTCACTCATGTTTCTCCCTTGCTCTTTTCAAGCTAGGTTGAGCTGATAGGTTAATTACTTGGAGAGTGGGACAGAGAGATGCTGGCAAAAGGAGACCGGTGGATAACAGACCTGGGAATGTCAGTTTACCGTTTCAGATCTTTAGTGATCATACTGCTATGAAAGCAAAGCTCAGTGGTCTTTGTTTCGGACCAGAGAATGAATGGATGGGTAGGTTTAAGTGAAGTCCAAGACCTAAAGCGCTTGAGCTATTCAGTCTCTTTTATGTCTTCTATCTCCTAGTGCTAGCAAGTATTCAGTCTCCCTAAAGGACCAGAGAGAGGAGCAAGGAGTAAAGTTGGAGTCCAGAGTTCAGCGGGAAAGTGAAAGCAGCTAAAGACTGGCCCCCTTTTGATCACGAAATCCTACCACAGTGGTGGAATAATGTAATTTTTCAACATATTCTCGGGCCCTTGGGCCCTTATAAAGTAAAACTGGGGGCTGGAGAGGTGGCTCAGCAGTTAAGACCACTGACTGCTCTCCGAGAGGTCCTGAGTTCAACTCTCACAACCACATGGTGGCTCACAACCATCTACAATGAGATCTGATGCCCTCTTCTGGTGTGTCTGAAGACAGCCACAGTGTACTTATATATAATAAATAAACCTTTAAAAATAAAATAAAACCGAACTTCTAAAAATAACAGGCAGGGTTATTGATCCAGATTACCAAGAGGAAGTTTAAGGGCATCAGAAACCCAAAGGAGTGGCCAGGGGGAAGTCTGAGTTTCCACCTCAATGGATTGTTTGTGGTGGCTCCTTGAGGGAGCTCTCTTCATCTGTAACCAAACCTTGTAGGCCAGCAAAACTTAAAGTTGTGGGACAAAAAGCAAAAATCTTCCTAGTAGGTCACTAGGATGATAGTGAATGGAACTATTCCTCTTTTCACCCCTTGTTTCCTGGACCCATGGATCCTAGCTATGAGAGATACCGCAACACATATTGGAAGCTGATTCAAAGCCAAGTCTCTGCCTTCTGGAAAACCTTATTCCAGCCGTCCAGGCCACTGTGGCAAAGTGTTCTCTAAGGGCCATTCCATCATTCTCCTAAGATAGTGTAGACTAACTATAGTAAGGCCATTCTAGGATTGTGGGCCAATTGTCACTCTTCTCCGACTGTTCAGTGAGTTCCTTGGTTAGAAGCAGTACTAAGTTGTTACAGGATATTTAATTATTGTACATAGAAAACCTAATTGTTAGTACCATATAAAAGCTTAAATAGATATTTCCTTTGTCAGTTGCAGTTAGGTGTGTCCTGAAGAGAAGCAGTTTGGGTGTGCCTCTAAAAGCCTCCATAGATAAGAATGCTAAAGAATGGAGAGTTCCTGCCTATTTTAAGGCAAATTGCTTGGGGGGAGGGGGGTCCTTTGATTTATGACCAGAGGCAAAGGCAGCAGGATGGCCTTGAGCTACCCCTCTATGAAGGTGAAATGGTTCAGCCCTTACTAACCAGGCTTGGAGCCTGTGTAGCATTTAGGTAAGGAGCTAGAGACTTTTTTTTTTTTTTTTTTTTTTTTTTTTTTTTTGGTTTTTTTGAAACAGGATTTCTCTGTGGATCCCTGGCTGGCCTCGAACTCAGAAATCTGCCTGCCTCTGCCTCCCAAGTGCTGAGATTGAAGGCATGGGCCACCACTGCCTGTCCAGACTTTTTATATAAGCAAAATTGGACCTGTGATAGAACGCTCTCTCTCTCTCTCTCTCTCTCTCTCTCTCTCTCTCTCTCTCTCTCTCTCTCTCTCTGTCTCACCCTTCCCCTCTCCTGCCTTCAACCTCTCCCTCTTCCCTTTCCCCTTCCTCTCTGTCCCCCTCTCCCTGCCCCCTTCCCCATTCTCCCAGATCAGAGATTGGGTTTGCAGGAACAATAGAGAAGCAGCTGGCAAGACACAGGTGAAAAGGTATTCTAGGAAAGAAAGCTAAGCTAAGGAGCCTTCTTGGGTTTGGAGGAGCTGAAGAAAAAGGTAGACTGGCTTGGAAGAATGATACAGATTTAAAGAGATTTCTGAAAAGCCAGCTGTGTCATTGTAGAATCAGGCTTGTAAATAGATATTTTGTATCTAGTTCAGAAAAGAAAGTTACCTCACTGAGTGAGCTAGCAGGTTTTTTTACACCTCCTGTGTCTTTATTATAAAGATGGGATAATTTAAATGGTTACACTGTGTGGAACACCATGACAGTGGATAAGGAATTCTCTAAGACCCTAGATGGTGGTTTTGGCAGAAACATAACTCCCAAGAAAACCAAACCCATAACCAGAATAAGGATCTACTCCAAAGCATTCTTCCCATGGAGGAAGTGAAGCGGTCCAATGTAGCTCACCTGCCACCAGGAAATGCTCCCTGGGAATAGTGCTTATGTGCAACTCTGTTGCTCTCTACTGTTGGAAGATCTAGCACCTCAGTAGCCAGATTAGCCTTAGTGATTGGACATATATGGTATAGAGCCCATGCATAACTCCAGTCTCTGCCACCATGGCCACTTTGTTCATGGGCCCATGAGGTAATGACAGGGATGGCTGCAGAAAGAAGCTAACTATCCTCCAAACAGGACGCTTATCTACTTGATTACTGAGCTCATCCTCAGCTAAAGTCACCTTTTGATGACTCTTTACATGGGACACAAATGTCTCCACATCCTCTGCCCATTTGGAAAGGTCTGTCCACATACTTGTTCCCCAGATGTCTCTCTCACTAATTTCCCAATCATGCTCTTTCCAAGTCCCTGACCATCCAGGGAATCATTGGCTATATCCCATAAATCAGTAAGCAACTACACATCTGGCCATTTCTCCTTCTAAACAAGATGTATGACTACATGTACTGTGCACTATGAATAACCTTCACTGGTGTTTTTCAAGGTTGTCCCAGAAATGGGTTGTAATGCTGCAACTGTCCACTTCTGGGTGGTGCCTGCATAACATGCAGAACCATCAGTAAACTAGGTCCTAGTCTTCTCTTCCTCAATTAACCAATCATAGGCACACCCCATGAGGTTATACACTTGGATCATTAACAGGGCTAGAAAGCACTAGACCCACTTCTTCG
>JADRCD010154822.1:0-30876 GCA_019843815.1 Montemys delectorum | reverse complement strand
TTTTTTCAAACTATCATTTCTGGGCTGCAGTGGAGATCTATGATTCCTTTATACCTAACCTCACTCCCATTCTGTGGCCCATAGGTCAAGGAGTTTAAGAAATACATACTATAGGGTCATAGCTGTACCAAGCAGTGAGTGCCCTGATGGGTGTGGGCAAAGCTGAAAATCATCTGAAGTCACTATTCTAGATGCCACTAACCCTTGTGTACTGAAGCAAGCAACACAAACAGGCTTAGAGAAAGGCACTTCCAACCCTACAGATGATTCTGAGGTCAGAAAGCATCAGTAGAGGAGACTGCCACTGTGGGAGAAGGGATGAGGAACTACAGGTGGGGCCTGAGGCCGAGCCCAAGTCACGCTAGTTTTGTGCAGAACTGCTGGGCGAAGGTGCTGCTTCTGTCCACACTCTGTGAGATATGCAGCAGAATGAGAAATGACTAGCATGTGGTGAACTCCACCACATAATTTTAAAAAGGCTGTCACAGCCAGTTCAAGCTTTGCCAACAAGTATCCTCCCCGGGCAGAGGCCTCCACCAGCAAGGCATCCTGCACCAGCATAATGCCGTCATGACGAAGGCTCTGCAACTGGTAGGAAGGTTTTAGCACCATGGCTTCTGAGGTCAGGTGTGCCGCATTCCTTCTTCCACATGACGCTACAGTGTAAACAAAACTTTCTTTGTCTGGCATAACTTAGTAAAGACTCACTTTGCAGCCTTGAGTGGTGTGAAACTTACTATGTAGAAAGAGATCAGCTGTCTCTGCCTCCCAAGTGCTGGGATTAAAGTCCTGGGCAACAACACTTGGCCCCCAAAGATAGCTTTTATGCGCACAGAAGACTAAAAAGGTTCATGTGACTTACTTCATGGAAATAGATATTCGCTCTATGGGTATGTATGCTCTAGAACCAAATCTGATTGGTACACCTGTCCTTTGAGAATAAACCTTTTACATATGAACACTGGACTTTAACTGTTGAAAAAGTCTTGATTTTGGTGTTAATTTTTAGCTTTACCAAAAATGTCTCTTAATAATGTAGCATTCAACGGGGTATTAGACTAGTTGGAAATGAGAAAAAAACTGCAAATTTGATCATCAGTAGGAGGAAAGGACCTCGGCCTTGTGAAGGTTCTGTGCCCCAGTGTAGGGGAATGCCAGGGCCAATAAGTGGGAGAGGGTGGGGTGGCAGGCATGGGGAGGGGGGAGGCAAAAGAAGTTTGTTCTTGTTGTTTTTGTTTGTTTGTTTGTTTGTTTTTTGGAGGGGAACCTTGGAAAGGGAAAATTTACATGTAAATAAAGAAATTATCTAAAAAATAAATAAATAAATAAATAAATAAATTTTGAGCCACATTACTAGCTGTCTTAGTCAGGGTTTCTATTCCTGCACAAACATCATGACCAAGAAGCAAGTTGGGGAGGAAAGGGTTTATTCAGCTTACTTCCACATGGCTGTTGATCACCAGAGGAAGTCAGGACTGGAACTCAAGCAGGTCAGGAAGCAGGAGCTGATGCAGAGGCCATGGAGGGATGTTACTTACTGGCTTGCTTCTCCTGGCTTGCTCAGCCCGCTCTCTTATAGAACTCAAGACTTCCAGCCCAGGGATGGCACTACTCCTTTGATCACTAATTGAGAAAATGCCCCACAGCTGGATCTCATGGAGGCATTTCCCCAACTGAAGCTCACTTCTCTGTGATAACTCCAGCCTGTGTCAAGTTGACACACAAAACTAGCCAGTACCCTAGCTTATCAGGTAAAACACCTGGCAACCTAAGGTTGACCCTCAGGATCCATAGGCAGAAAGAGAATGACTACTAATAGATCTATCATGTCCACATTCACAACCCCTGTATACACATGCACAAGTACTTTCACAAACACATGCACACATACAAGCATGCACACACTAAAATGTAAACATATTCAAATGTCTTTTAAAAATAAACTGTCTTACAGAAGTCTATTTTCATTTTGTTATGTCATTTCCTGGACAGTATTCTCCTAACCTTCTTTTCCTTTTTCGTCATAGCTACCAAAAAAAAATGATGATGATGTTGACAATACAAGTTCGTCAAACAAAAAAAAACTGCAAATCCTCTGAGCTTGCTAAACATGTGTCAAGGATCAGCACAAAGACCAGCACATGCTCATGTCTAATGTAGAAGGGCTAACTTTTGACATTAGGTTAGGCTACACTGTAAGAGAAAATGCTGTGGAAAGGGCCTAGATTAGGACATGGAATGCTGGAGATGGTACAGCATTTAAAAGTACTTGTTGCTCTGAGAGAGAATCCAAGTTCACTTTCCATTACTCATGGCTGGTGGCTTACAGCTGCCTGTAACTCTAGTTCCAGGGGATGCAATGTCCCCTTCTGGCCTCTATGGCCAATGGCATGCACATGGTGCACACGTAGACATACAGTCACATACACACATGCAAAATAAGTAACTCTTTTTTTAAAAGATAGGGACATATATTCTTTCGTGAGAAATGAAAGCAAAGAAGTCTACTAGGTGCCTGGGCACATAGCGGATAAAACGACCAAGACTTTGTGCAAGAAAGGCAAATGGTCTAAAGAACAAGGTCTGAGGTTCTAAGTGAGAACTCACAACAGTCAGCCACCAAAGAGGATGCAAAGGTGCCACCAGCAGAGAGAGAAGACCAGCAGAGTATGGTGCCAGGATCCAAATGCGTTAAAGAGCCTGCAAACCAGCTGTGGTATTCTACTGAGTAAAGGGGATCCCCTAAACCATAGCAGAGAATTAGTAGAGAAGGAAACTTGAATCAAATGGATTTTAGAAAAGAAACTGAACACAGTTAAGCTTGACTTTAAAAAAAAAGAATTCAAATGCTAAATCTACACTTTCTGATTATTAATTTTTATTATTGCTAAGGCTCATTATAAATGGATTTAAGCACGACCTTGGAGTTTAAAAGTCTAAATGTAAATTTCTATTTATTATTAGACCATGAAAACTCAAACCAATCTAAAAACCTATCACGACCCTTGTCTCCTGGCTACATAACTGCCTTAAAATTACTTCTACTTTGAGCTTTACGGACCATTCAGTATATTTAAATACTAATATTTATAGCTGCCCTCAATTATATTTTTAAAAATGTTAGGTGGACTGACTGTTTTAGTTCTTACTATATACATATTATACAGCATCTTCTAAATTCTACGGGAGTTTCTGGATTTGCAATAGGAAAAAATAGCTAAGTAAGAAGCTTTTTAAAAGGCAAAATAACAATTCAAAGATCTGAGTCCTCAGTGTGATGTCTATAGCATGTCTTCACATACTGAACATGTCAAGTGCAAGATGGAGTTCCAAGGGATACCGTCTGCTTTATAATGTAAAAAAAAAAAAAACCCACAAAGATATAAACCATGGCTAGCCATGGCATCTATGATGATTTGTATATGCTTGGCCCAAGGAGTGGCACTACTGAGAATTATGGCCTTGTTGAAGTAGGTGTGTTACTGTGGGCGTGGACTTTAATACCCTAGTCCTAGCTGCCTGAAGACAGCATTCTGCTAGCAGCCTCCAGATGAAGATGTAGAACTCTCAGCTCCTCCTGCACCACGCCTGCCTGGATGCTGCCATGCTTCCGCCTTGATGATATTAGACTGAATGTCTGAACCTATAAGCCAGCCCCAGTGAAATGTTATCCTTATAAGAGTTGCCTTGGTCATGGTGTCTGTTCACAGTGGAAAGACCCTAACTAGGACAGCATGTTAAGGAAAACCCCAAACAAGACAAAACACTCCAAGACCAGCTGACTGCGTGTGGTTTAACTGCTGTTCCTTCTGAGATTTACTGCTTCAGAAGCAGTGCTTGGTTTGGAAGCATATATGAGGTGAGTACTCAGACCAGATCTGATCAGTTATTTGTGTTCAGTGTGGTTAGGCATATTCCAAGTGATGAAACTATTTAAATAATCTTATATATTAAAGTTTAGGTTTTTCTTTATAAATATTAACTTTTCCAGGACATTAAGTGCCTCATGAACAAGAAGAGAATCAGGAAGAAATACCAGACAGAGGATCAGGAAGTATGTACATGAAGACAGCCAAATCAACGCAGAGATTTCAAGAACATGGAGAAAGCAAGACATCGATGGTGGGCTGTTAGCACTCCAAATGCTAGGTCAGTGAGAAACGCAAGGCATATTGCCTTTCCCACCCAGTAGCAGACAGATAATACAAATGAATTCAAAATCTAGACTTATTCACCTCTTAACTCTGAGATAAGAAAATGAAAGGTTATCATGTTAACAAAGGAGCTGTAAGAATTCAAAAGGTAGCCTCTAGGCCCAGTTTTCAATTGTGTAAAAAGGATGACTAAAGTAGATTTCTTCTGCTTTTAAATATTTGACTTTATGATACCAAGAAATAAAATAAAAATATAGAACCTGAAAAACAAAAACAAAAACACACAAATAACCCCCACCCCCAATTTCAGTCTGCCTTTTAAGCCCTGGGATTACATTCTACACCACACTCCATTCAGTTAAATCCTTAGGTGTCTAAATAATAAAGAAGGCTAATGCTAACACCAAAGGCCAGTTGGGATTACTTACCTTTTTCTCAACAGATTGTATATGTTAAAAGAAAAAAATTGTGTTGTTTTATCCAAATTTATTGAATTCCTAAATGATTTAGTGTTAGATAAATATATAGTGTGACAGCTTACTCCAAAGTGGGAGGTTTTAGGAAATGTTTCCGTATTGTAGGATTGAAGGGGGGTGACAATTATGCTCTTAAAATTTAAGCCAATGAAGAAATTTCCTTAATCATTCAGAATGGGATCATCTCAAAAAAAAAAACAAAAACCCATAAAACATAAGTTATAATGGTTTCTCATCTACTGAGTTTGACACATCCATGCATGGGAGTGAAGGAAGGAAGCCCTGAGTCCCGGTGGTGAGTATGTGCTGCTGACATGGGTGTAACAGGACCCCAATGATGTTGCTCCATGGAGTGCCAAAGCCTTCCCCGGAAGCTCTAAGGAAAGACAAAACCTTCTGGGGCTGAGGGTGGCGGTGTTTCCCAAGAACTGATACTGACAGTGTGTGCAGAAAGTGCCCCCTGGAGCTTTCTCCTGTAGGATGTGGCCACGGCTGCTCCCCTACACATGGCTCCTACTGAGACCAGATTAGCTGACCTGTCTCCTGTTTTTATAAACATTTTCTACGTCTGACAGGCAGTCTCTATTCTGCTTCAAAGACCTATTTTTAGAGCTAAACATGGTGATTCAAGCCTGAAATTCTAACACTTGGGAGGAGAAAGCAGGGCGATGGCCTGGCTTATAGACAAGATATTACCTCCAAATGTTATAAAATAAGACAAGAAACCCTCCTTATTTCTCTTGTATTATGATACTTCAGCTGTCTCAGGATTATTCATACTCAAAAAATAAAACTGTATAAATGAAACATTACTTCCTATTTGATCCACATCCATGTCATAGTGTTCTGTAGGTGCAAATATGAGCATTTTACACGAGACAGAACCTTTGCAGTACTTCATATAACACGTGGCATTATGCTCACTGTGGGATACACACACAGGACTGGTTTTAACCTCTAAGCTTTATAAACATCACTTTAAAAGCTGATTCCAAACCATGTAAATAATTATTAGTACTCACCAGGGAAAGCATCAAAAGTAATTCTGTCTCCGGGAATGGACCCGTTCGGAGGGGCCAGAATTTCCACTTTCTCTGGTGAACTGGCACACATCACCATTGCTTGAGACAGTACTCCCCGCATTTTTGCAGGCTTCAGGTTACAAAGTAAAATCACCATCCGATTTTGCATCTGTGTAGAACAGAAGTGATGACTAAAGATGTGCAGAGATTTAGAACAATCATGTCTAGAATGTTCTGGGCACACTTGCTCTCTAATTATCAAATCAGACTGCCTTTGTGGCTATACCAGTCTCTGTGTATCTAAAATATTTTTTGTTATGAAGTCTTGTATAAAAACGAAGACTAATATTTTTACATAAATATAAAAAGAAAATCTTTCAGATTGGCAAGGCATGAGCACCACAGTAGAAACCTTTTTAATCAAATGTATATGGGTATTTTTGGGTTTTTAAAAATGTATACGGGCATTTGCCTACAAGCACATCTGTATAACACCTGAGAGCCTGGTGTCTGCGGAGGCCAAACTGGAGTTATAGATAGTCATATCTATGTGTCTCTATCAGGGCACTGGGAACTGAACCGGAGTCCTCTGGGAGAACAGCCAATATGTTTATAAAAAGAATAAATAACTGAGTGAACCAGCTCGATATAAAATTTCAACTATAAGCAATTGGAAATGTATAAAGTTAACCCTTTGTTTCATTAAAAAACTAGCCAAAATACTTTGAATTTAGGAGTTGTCCCATACTACAATTACAATAAGTATGCTTATTATTTAGGTTAGTGTTAGTAGTAAAATTAAGTGAAACCATTTACATGAACTTTTTTGCCTCAGTACATGTGGCCATTTCTAACAACTGCAAGATTTCTCTCTTTTTTCTGCAGTTCTGGAGACTGACTTTGGACAGACTTTGCTAATGCTCTCCCTCGCAGTGAGATCCCCAGTCCATTCTTTCTTACAAAGAAACTAGCAGTTTAATTCAAGCATTGTACACATCACTATTAACATTTGAGGGTACTTCTATAATTTGTTAAAGAGTTAAAAAAGAAACTCCTTACCCTCCAGAGTTGAAATGCCTTAACTTTTCTCCAAACTAACAAATAAATTATGCCAATCTTCTTAGGCTTAATCAAAATAACACAAGATTACAGCTTCAGGGAGAAATAAAAGATGTATTCTGGATAAAAGATGGCTCTTTAAACAAATTAGGTGCAAATGTATTTCTAGGTTCTACAATTAAAACACGGCTTGAATACCCTTTATAAATAACACCTCCCCTTCAAGAACTTGGAAATATCACATTGTAATAATTTATAAAAACCAAATCGATGTAAGAATAGTACGTGAAATAAAGAAATGCAGTCTTTTCAGGATCTAATGGTAGCTGCTCATTTTCTTTAGAAAAATATAACAAACAAATGGCACTGTTATAGGCCAGGTGTTCCTGCCTTACAGAATGTTTTGTAGTCCTGTCTTGAACTCATCATTTAGACAGATGTTTATATAAACAACCTTGCTCAACGGCTATGGAAATTTGTAAGTTCTGAAAGCAGGAGAAACCCTTCGTGCGGCTTTTCCATGCGGTTCTTTTTTCTAGGACTCTTTAAGAATCTAACTTTTGAGGATACAGAAATGGTTCGGATGTCAAAGGAGAGAGTCTAAGCCTGGCTGTTGTGCTGCACGCCTTTAATCCCAGCAATGGAGAGACAGTGGCAAGAAGTCTCTTGAGTTCGAGGCCAGTCTGGTCTACAGAGTGAGTTGCAGAACATGCACAGAGAAACCCTGGCAGGAAAAAAACAAAAACTACAACGACTAACTCCATAAAGACTTATAACGGAAAGCTCGGTGTAGTGCTGCACACTTTTACTCTCAGCACTCAGGAGGCAGAAGCAGGAAGATCTTTTTGAAGGTAAGGTTAGCCAAATTACATAAAGAAACCCTGTCTTAAAAATAGAAAAAAAAAAAATAGACGTGGGGGTGCACATACATGTGTCAAATTAATCACTTTTTAAGAATAAAGAAATCTTCATTGATCTATCATGCACCCACCCTTCAAGAAAGCCACAAGAACAATCCTACCAAAGCATAAGGCTTATAACTTCTTTGATCAAAATATCAACAATGGCCCTCACCTTGCTCATATCTCTAAGACCCCGTCATCTAGCACGTCCATCTTTTCTCCCACAACTCCCCACCCCTCCCTCTCATCTCACCGGCACTGTGCTGGCTGCCCCAGATGCCTGACAGAGGACATGTGACTTGATTACTTCACTTCCTAACATCTCACTCAAATGTCACTTTCTCCACGAAGTCTTTTATCTGACTGCTTTGTATAGAGTGGCAATGCCATCTCAACCTAATTCAGCACACAGTCTTTTCTAATTTCTTCCTGGCATTTCTCTCTATTTAATATTATCAATTCACTTATATGTTGATATTTTGATACCTTCATAAAAAAGCAAATTTCACTTAAAAAGCAGATTTCTTATGAATAGTTTTTTTTCCTCCCCCCCCCCCCTTTTCAAAGAAACCTATCTTTCTCTCTACTGACAGACCTACTTTAATTTGCTTCCCCATCTTTTGCATGGAACAGTGCTTGGTTCACACTAAGTACCCAATATATACTTGTATCTAAAAGTCACTATGGATGACATTTAGAAAAAGCAAACTAAACACTGCCCTGATTCTTACCGCTGCCATTACAGATTAAACAGTGAACCTTTAATTTTTCAAGAACGTTGTATTCAAAAGTCAAGGAAGAGAAAGAAGAACCAAATTGTTACGTTGAGGGCTTTAAAGCTGCAGAGCACCGGTCAGAACCACCGCAGTTAGGAAGCAGTGCTCTGAGGGTGCTATCAGGGTACGAGTCTGATCTTAAAATGGTTGTCATGCTAGGGCACTTCATAGAACGGACTGCACTTCCTTTACATATTCTAAATGCCTAGCTCTGTTCTTACAGAATAATAATTAACATCCAAATATAGAATAGAAATTGCAGCTATGCTTTCTCAAAAGCACATGCTGAGTGCCAAGATTACAAGAGCAGAGGAAATGGTGGAATTTTAAAATATGACTTCCTTCACAATTAAATTTCTTTCATGGAATAGTCAAAACTCCATCTTTTCTGACTCAGGTAATTAGGCACTAAAGATTTTAAACACTGTGTGTGAAGCTGAAAGTGAAGATTAGGTCCCTGAACCGCCTTGTGTTCAGGTAGTGCTAAAATTAGTAGTACATAACTGCCCAGATCAGAGATAAAACCTCACATTACCAGCAGCATAAAAGAAATAATGCTCTAGGCAGAAGTAGTGTCCTTCTTGTTTTACTAGGACATAACACAAGAGACTATTCACGATCAGCTTAACCGTCTAACGCTACAAGCAGTGCAATGATAGATCCCGGCCATAGCTGATACCTCTCCACCGCATGAAGTTGAAGCTGCAGACTGAGGATACACAGAATAAACACACACTAAGAACTGTTGTCAGTGCTGCCTCGAGAAAGGAGTGGAGAGCGAGTGCAAAACAACCACAATTTCTAAATAATTAAAATTAAAACATTTACATTTTCATGGGAAATTTCACATAACTAAACACTATGAAAGATATCCTAAAGTTTCTGGCATCACCCTTCTATGTGCATACAGAAGTAAACAAGAGACTATCTTTTAAAAGGTGGAAGGCAAGGAGTCTCCAAGATTGTCCTGTGACCTCCACATTCACTCTTAAGGAAGATACAACACCGCACTCACTATATTAACACACAAATACAAACAGATAAAAATTTCTATCCTACTGGATTCATTTTATATTACAGGCCTTTAAACTCTGTGGTAGTTATATATACCTTTTTTGAAAATCACCTTAAATCTTTATTTTTTCTTTACTTTATATTTTTTATGAGTCTAACCTGGTTCCTCTCCAAGAGCAGTAAGTGCTCCTCCTACCCCTGGGCCATCACTCTCACTCCAACTAACTAATCACTCTGAAATCCACACGACATTTAAAGCAGCACATGAGCAGGTCCCTTTTCGGGGCACGTGCAAGCAGCAGCCTCATGAGTGGGACCGCACCTGCTCTAGAGGAATGTGATTCACCAGCCCGCTGACGACCGTCCTTGGGGCTGCTTCTCCCACATCTACTTCTTCCACATACAGTGAATCTGCATCCGGGTGTTTCTTGGCAGTAACGATACGACCGATTCGAAGGTCCAGGCGTGATGCGTCAATAGGCTTAGAGTCCGCGCTTGCAGCTGCCGACTGCTGCTGCTTCTCCTTCTTCTCTCCTAGGAATTTAAAATATGCAAGCATTACATAGAAAACAAGCAAACAACAACAACAAAAAAACAACACCAGAAGCCTCTGCTATCACTGCTAATGAGTTCAGGAATAAAAAAAGCAAGTACTCAAGTCCTAAAACCGTTTCACAGCTTTAGCTATTTCTCTAAAAAAAATTGTATCTCAAAAAAAGTAGCATATTGTTTTGATCATTCTATATTCTTATTATCATTACTGTTTATCTCTTATGATGTCAAATTCCTAACCTAACCTGTGGGTAAAGGGCACTACTGGAACGTGAATATGTATTAACAGCAGACATACAAGGAAATACAAGTACTCTTGTGCGGTGGCAGAGAGAGGGGCCTGTGAAAGGATGCCAACTATTATACAGGGCAGTTCATGAGAGGGACAGAGACACTTAAATATGGACAGTATTTAATCTCACACTCTCCATTATAGACTAGCAAAGATTTCTACAATAAAACAAACAGATACATATTAGAAAAATATCAAAATCATCTTGTCTTTGTGTTATAAATTATACATCACTATCCTGCATTATGAACCATAAGAATATGTTTATATGCATATTTTTATTTTAATGCCCCAAAGCCATCTTTAGATTTCGGCTACCCTGTTGAACAATGTCTATATAGCATATAACTACCCTCACAGACAAGAAGTGTTCTGAACACAATCCAGTTAAGTTTCGTGTTCTTGTCCTCTAAGAGTGACTAGGTGGACTACTTAAAGAGTCAGGTTAACAGTTAGAGAGAGCAGAGAGCAGACAAACTCTATAGGGTCCAAGCTCAGGCGTATGTAGTATTTGGATGTTGACTGGCTTCACAGGCTCTGCACTGCGGACAAAGCCTGATGATATTTATTTACAAAGGACTGATAAGGACTGGGTGCTGCAATGACTTACAACTGTTCATAAAGCAGGCAGACAGTTTACATTTTCTAAAAAAATTATAAACGACTTTAAGTATAAATAGGAGGCATATTTAAAAAGGAATTATAAAAACAGGTTTATAGGCTGGTAAGATGGCTCAGTGAGTAAGAGTACTGACTGCTCTTCCGAAGGTCCCGAGTTCAAATCCCAGCAACCACATGGGGCTCACACACCACCTGTAATGAGATCTGATGCCCTCTTCTGGTGTGTCTGAAGACAGCTACAGTGTACTTAATTATAATAATAAATAAATCTTAAAAAAAAAAAAAAAAAACAGGTTTAAAAGAGAAATCTCTTAATGAAGCCAGATGCTTACTTGAAAGCAGGTAACAGTGAAACAAAGAACCTTAAGAACTTGGACAAATATGGCCTCTCACAGATCAGCAGCACACCTGAAGCCTAGACGTAGCTGGTGACAAGAATTTCAGAATTTGTTGGTTACGTAGCTATGAAGACTGAAGGGAAGGGACAAACAGGGCCGACTACCGTGTTTCCACGGCTGCAGAGGCAGACCAAGGCCTTCCGCCATGCTGTTTTTGACCAGTTCCTTACGATCGCATGCCTCAGTTCAGATGTTGTTCTTTGACAGGGTGTCACTGTCCCACTTCCTACATAACTACAAGCCACAGCTAAGCTGTGCCTTCTCTGGAATGAGCAGAGACACGCCAGGCTTGCTCACACGTCTCATCTTTTGCTTTTATTTATGCTGATCGCTGATCTCTCGGCATAACATAACTCACTTCGCCTTCTCAAAGGCGTCAACATCCATATCCACACATCCTTCAGGAATCGAGTGTTCTCAACCTTATCCCAGCTTTTAAATGCTTGGACTTTCTTTCTGATACCATTATTCATCATAAAAATATTAACATTACCAGGTAAAGCAGTCATAAGTCAAGCAAGGTCAATGAGGAAAAGTACCTTTCTTTTCAGTCCTCTCCTTTCCCTTCTTTTCTTCTCCCCCGCCTCCTTTGATCTGCTCTTTTGGACCAGAAGAGGCGGTGGTTGTTACTGACGGAGACTGCATCACAGTTTCAGAAACAGTGCAATTAGTCTGTAGTGACGTTCTCGACGGAACAGATACTTGCTTCACTGAATCACAGAAAATGCACAGTGTCACCATATTAAACTAAAAAGTGGAACAACATGTTTGTACATGACAAATGTGAACACTTCATAAGAGAAAAATTTTATATGTCTATCAAGTACCTATTATCTGACTATAAATATCTATCAAAAAATTAAGTCTTTTTAAACAATTTCTAAGGTCCCCTTTCATTTCAGCCATTGGACTTCTAGCAGCCTCTGCTTGGGGGCTAACACCTGGGAGCTAAGACAGGTGCTCTCTGTTGACTGTAGGTTCCTCTTTGAAGAAGCCGCCTAAGCACGCCCACCCACCGCCTAACACGACCACTGCCTGAAGATCTTCTGAACCTGGGGACTTTGGCACCTGAACCTTCTTTGTAGTGTAATCTAGAGATTTGGTTTCAGTTTCTCCTGTGACTATAAAAACTCTGGCTTATTTTGAGTAAAGTGGAGCCTCGATTGGGACGGCAACTTGGCTTTGTGTTTTCTCTTTGCATTTCAAACCCTCTATTTCAGGTCCTTTATTCCCTCCTATCTGAGAGAACCCAGTTCATGAAACTGCGGGCAGTTTCAACAAGATTTGATTCCCATTTATTCATTAGAAACTACAGTAAGAAGACTATAGATAACAATAGTACCTCACACTGATCTTGGACATACTATGTCTTGAATACTTTTTCAAACTCCTGCTGTTTACAGATAGGACTAGAGAGATGGCTCAGCAGCTAACAGCACCAGCTGCTCTTTCAGAGGACTGAATTTTGTTATTGTACCCATGCCAGGCAGCTCACTACTACCCATAACTCTAGCTCTGCTCTCTGCAACTGTAGTGTCTCCTTTCTTCCCCAGGGCGTTTGGGGGAACATTTATAGAGGCAAACAACTTCAATGATTCTTTAATGTATCAAAAACAATTTGCATCTCACCAGTGAGCATGTATGCCACAAGGGGTTGTAAAGTGGACTAGAGAGTAACTTTCTAGCATCAACAGAAATGAAAAGCAGTTTTAAATTGTTAAAACTTTATCTTTTTAATTCTGCACCTGCATTCCAATTCTACGAGTCTCAGAAAACACTCATCAGTCTCAAATTTTCCTCTGACAAAGAATATATAGCTGAGAGCTATAAGTACACATCATTTTCCCCTTATTTTATTTACCTAAGGGAAGAATTCATACAATATTCAAAATAATATGTTGACAGAATGTCAAAAGAAGCCAGTAATTGAGAAGAGCTTCACTGGGCTGGTGAGATGGCTTAGTGGTTAAGTGTTGGCCATGCAAGCCTGAGGCTGGAGTTAAGATTCCCAGAACCTCCGTAAATGTCAAAAGTTGGGGCAGACTGCTTGTAATTCCAGACTAGGCAGGGCAGAGATGAGATCAGCGGGCAAGCTGCTTAATAAGACTTAGCAAGCCACAGCGGCAAGCTCTCAGTTTGATGAGAGATCCCACCCCAAAGAATAAAGTGGGAAAGCAATCAAAGGTAACTTCAACATGGACCTCAGGCCTCCACATGCATGTGAAACCATGTGCCACACATGCAAATATGCAGACATCCAGCCCTCCCAACTCCAGCACAAACAAGAGACTAGAGAGGAGTTTTTTTATACAGGTCAATAAAATTTTAACTTTATTTACAATTTGTAGTCCAATTGATAATTATTTGGGTGGCTTGGGTAACAAAAGTTCTTTGATTTTTTTTTTTTTTTTTTAAAACAAGTAACTTTGTATCTCTAAGTTTCACTGTCTTGGATAAAATGAAGATAGCTGAAGACAATTTTTTTTCTTATACTTTTTGATAAGGTTTAACTGAAGCCCAGACTGGGTTGGAAATTATCATATAGCCCAGGATTGCCTCAAATTTATAGTAATCACCCTGAATTCACCTCCAGATCCTGGGTCACAGGTGTGAGCACACCTGGTGACAAGTCTTCCAAGTAGATACCAAGCATCGACAAAGAGTCGACACATGTGCTCCAGAAAGATTTAGTGACTGTAAACTAATCACTATGACTATTTTTTCAGTAGGGATTCGAGAGCACAGCAGTGTTGCTCAAGTTCAAGAACATAGCACAGAAACGAAGAGCACAGGCTTTCGGCACCAGCTCTACCACTTCCCATGCTCTCAGATGAGATCAGCTGCCTGGTCTAAGTTTCCATTTTTTTTTTTTTTTTTTTTTCCTGTACAGTGGGGGGAATGCACAGCAGGAGTGACTTGAGGATGACGAGATAAACAGAAAAACTTAAATAATAAGATAGTCATTGTAAAGCGAGCACCCTACACCTCTCTACTCACCTCCATTATGAATTTCTGCCAGAATCAGCTCTTGCTTTAGTTCTTCTATTTCTTTTTTCAGTTTAGCATTTTCAACTCGAAGTTTCTTTTCTTCTCTCAATGTTGCCTGCAAAACTAGAATGAAGACAATTCAGTTAGAAAGTGTTTTTCAAATGTCCTGTTTGAATATTATATAAAAAAGGCATAAAAAGTACCGCCACAGCTGAGTAATGACAGAAACGAATATATCTAGCCAGTTGCTTTATAATAATTTACTATTTATTAATATTATCAACAATCTATAGGCAGTCATTGGGACATTGGGTATAGAACTCCCACAGAACCTATCTCTGAAGATGTAAATAATATAGTGATTTATAGATTCAAAGCAAGGCAATCAATCTATATATTTAGTGAACACATTCTCCCCACTGTGTATATATTTGATCCACAATCAGTTAATTTGATAAAAATCTATAAAATAGAAAGTGGAACAGAAAGTTCTATGTATGTGTGTGCTCACGCGTGTGTGCATGGGAGCATGCACAGACACCGTATGTGTTCATGCAGAGCCCGGAGGTGCAAGGAGGTATCTTCTGCAGTTATTCTCCTTACTTTCCAAATGGTGCCTTTCACTGGAGCTTGTAGATTCAGCTAGGCTGGCTGGCTTATCAGACCCAGGATCCTCTGTCACTCTAGCAATAGGATAATAAGCTCCTGAACCTAGCTCTGCAATGTGTGCTAGTGATAGAACTCAAATCCTCATGCTTGAATGACACAAACAATGTACCAACTGTGCCATCTCCCCAGTCCTCGTCCCCAGAAATATCATTTCTCTATCTTCTATAAAAACCTGGTAAGCAATATAGCACATGGTAATGATTCTTCGCAGAGGAGGAACTATCCCCTAGAAGAGATTATTCTGGGTAGTCACAATAAAGCTATTTCTTGAATTTATTAGGCAGGAGTCAAGGATTCCAGATGTTCAGCGGGACTTTCTAGTATGCAATTATATATTTCTGAGTGTAAATCATATAAACAGTTATTTTCACTGGAACCCTAGCTTCAACAAATACAAATGCAATGCATTTTAAAGCATTTTTATCACATTTGCAAATTTTAATACTCAATGTCCATTGTGTTCTCTTTCATTCACAGCTCGTTCATTCACCTTTTTCTTCGCCAGTGCCAGGATCAATCCCAATGCCCCAAACACACTATATGAGGCTACCACCAAGTCACATCCAACTCTAAAACTTTGATTATAGTACCAACAATGGCTATGGAGGAATAAATAAATCAATCTAGTAATGCTTTGTATACACTGCAGCAATTTCTCAAAACCTCAAAGAACAAAGAATATGAAAATTATACATCTTAGCCTTTAAAACTTCAGAATAACATTACTTGATTTCATTGCATTTCCCTAATTTAACTTATTAATCTCTAATAATATAAGAATAATTCTTAAATGATACTCTTCTTTTATCAGTCCTAAAACATTATTATTATTTTCTCTAATTATATATTTACTGCCCTGGTTAATTTTTGTCACTTTACACAAGAGTCTTTTAAAAAGAATGAATTTCAATTGAGAAAAGTCTTACCAGACTGGTTTGTACGGGATTTTCTTGACTAATGATTAATATGGGAAAGCCTAATGCAGTGGTTATGGCTCCCCAGGAAAGGTGTTCCTAGTTGTATAAGAAATCACCTAGCGGGCTGGAGAGATGGCTCAGTGGTTAAGAGCACTGACTGCTCTTCTGAAGGTCCAGAGTTCAAATCCCAGCAACCACATGGTGGCTCACAACCACCTATAATGAGATCTGATGCCCTCTTCTGGTGTGTCTGAAGACTTCTACAGTGTACCTAATTACAATAATAAACAAATCTTTAAAAAAGAAAGAAAGAAATCGCTTAGCAAGCCAGCGTTTCTCCATGGCCTCTTCTTCAGTCCCTGTCTCCAGGTTCCTGTTTTAACTTCCCATCATATAAACTATATGCTATAAACTGAAATAAACCCATTCCTCTTCAAGTTGTTTTTGGTGTTTTATCATAACAAAATACAAATAAGACATTCTCAATAGACCAATTCTAAGTTATCATAATCTTAGGATACTTTTATACTCAAAATTAAGGGAATCTAAAAGCCATAATTCAAATGATCACGTTATAATTTATATAGTAAACATTTTCCTGTCGATATTTCCTTGGAGCGTTTAAACATCCTTACTTGCTTTCTCCTTGAGAAGAGCAACCTGCTGCTTGAGATATTCAATGATCTGGTCCGCCTCTGCGCCCTTCTGCTCTAGCCTCTTCAGAACTGCATCATTAGCTGCCATCTTTCCCCAGAATCGACAGAAAATCCTAAATAAAAAAGGAAAGTGATGAGCATACTACGGGAAGTGAAAAGAAAACGTGTATTTTACAGGATGCTGAAAGAGCAACCTGAGGAAAAAACTCTTTCTCCTACAACTGAGCAATCTTACTTAAATGCTTTTCTTTAGAGAACAGAGAAGCAAGGAGGGTCTGAGGAGATGGTTCAGTAGTTAGTGTGCTTATCACATAACCCATGGACATGCTTGGTAGTATGGCTGCCATCGTGAAAGGAGACAGGAGATACCCTTAGAAAGCAAGCAGGCCAGATACCCTTAGAAAACTAGCCTTACCTGATAGCAAGCACCCACATGCACACATATCTCACACACACACAAAGATAAAGAAAAACAAGTTGGACAGAAATGTTAAAAGAACAAATTTCTGTGTCTGTTTGGGAGAGAAAATCTCCTTTGTTCTTAAGTGCAGAAAATAAACACTATTTAACCAGATTTAAGGCTGGGAAACTTTAAAGCCTTAGTGGATTATAAGGAGAGGGAAGGGCAGGATGCTAGTTGGACTTTGAAATGTATAACAGGTATTGTTGATACTGAGGCAGCCCAGAGGCCAGCATGCACTTGATATGCTGATAAACTCCACAGAGAGCCACATGTCCCATCAGCCCAAGGTTGCAGAAATGATTCCTTTTGGCAGAATGACAACTCTTTCCAAGTTCCTGAGGAATACTGGCTTTTATCTAAACACAGAAATCCTTCTGCTGTCCAGCTTGAGCTCATTACAGACTACCCGACACCTAACAATAACTTTTGTGATAATTTTTAGAATTTTTATAATAAATCTAAAGGAAAAGTATTGTTAAGGTCCAGTAAAATGCATATAAGTGAGCATTAGAGATTAACTCATTGCATTAAACTGGCTGCTGCAAAGATAAACATACTCAAAACCAAAATTAAAAATTATTAACAATATAAAATATTCACATTTACCTGATTTAGTACAAATTTACAGCTAAAAATAAAACAAATAATGATTCAAGGAATAAAGCCACTCACTGCAAGACTTTAAGTGTTCAACAAATAATACAACTGCTTTATTATTTGAAAAGGTTTTTTAATACCAGACCTACATTATAAATGTTCAAAAATGTTTACAGTTTTCACAAGAACACCAACCTTCAAAATATTTCCAAGTTAACAATATATGATGGGATAATGCAAATGCCAAAGCAAAGCACTATGTAACAAGTTGATAACAGCATGGGATGTATACACAGAAATTCAGTCTAGAAAAGCCACAAGGAAGTAACTAACTGCATGCTCTCTACAAACTCTTACTTTAGCCATTACAAATATAGACGCAAAAAGGTACCCATGCAGTCTTTATCTTCAAGAAGCTTAGAACACAGTGGGTGCTTAGTGGTGTGATTTTGTTATTGTTGTTGCTCTGTACTTACTATTTTAATGATTTTCTGAAAGCTTATGGGCATAAATAAACATGTAACTTGCATACAGAACATTAAGTATCACTATATTAATTCAGAATTTTGTGTTTTTAACAGGGAGCTTAATTCATTTGAGTTGTCCTGGCCTTAGGAATACATGGAAGGCATTTGAAAACCTTTGCATCCTTTACCTGCAATCACAGATTGCCACATGACTGTGGAAACTAAAGTCTTGGACTTACTGAGCAAGCTCCTGGAGGAAGTACAGTCACACAGGATAAGGGTGTATAGTAGTCAAGTCTCCCTGAGGGAGGAGCTCGTGGTGCTATCGCTAAAGGGAGACCCACAAGAATGCTACAGGCTAGCTCTCCTGCTCTCCTTGTAAACACCCTTCCTCCGGTTCCAACTGGCTTCACTGCTATCTAAAAGCAGAAGCAAAGCTGTTCCTCAGCCAAGCTGCTTTTGGTCAGTGTTTTAATCACAGCAACAAAGAAGAAGCTAACAGGCACCTCTGTTTTTCTCAGTGTTTTCTAGCATATGCAGCTAAGGGTAGAAGAACACAATTCTTTAGGAAAGGTGGTTATAGTCAACAAACCTTAAGTGAAAAACACTTAAGAGGCCGTGTGGGCTATGTGACAACTTCTCCTTGTGCCACTTTCTGAATTCATGTTAGGGTGCTCTCACCTGCTCTCCTGCCCCTCCTCAGTGCCTTTTCTTCATGTTGCCTGAACACTGTTGTTCAGGGTTTGATATCTATGTCTTCTTGTGATCACAAATCATCACCACGCAGTTTAGGGTTGCCCTTACCACCCAGGGTTAATAGTAAAATGACATACGCAAACTTGACACTATTAATTTTCATTTGTTGATTGCTAGGTTCTTAAGAGTAATTTTTGTCCATGATCTCTTACAACCTGAGGTTTTTATCATGTTGTGTTCACAGTAGAGAGAGAAAATAAGCACTCACTAAGCTTTCAAACAAGAGGGAAACAGAAGACTGGAGGGAAAATAAATATCATTCTGTTTAGGGAGATGGTGCAACTTTAACAATACTGAAAGCTTAAACCTTTGCCTGTTAAGCTAGGGCTCATCTTACTATTTTATGTTAGTCACTCCATAATGGTTTTACTGTAGTACAAAGTGCAGGCTTAATTTTAAAATATTTAGTCTCCTTGGGTCTGGAGAACCCAAATTTAATTCCGAGCATCTACATGGATACTCACAACTACCTGTAGCCTCAGTTCCAGGCTGAACCCCTCTTCTGTCCTCTACAGGCTCCAGGCATGCACATAACGGTGCACACACACAAATGCAGGCATGCACACGCACACGCATGCACACATTAAAAATATCTTTTTAAAAAGTCTCCTTAGTGTGTTCAGCGCTTTCATTACGCTGATATGCACACTTCTCATACATAATAGAAATAACATAATACTTGTAAAATATTTATTAGTTGTTGCCTAAGTACATGAATCATTTATGAGTATTTCAACTCCATTATAACAGAAGACAACTGAAATTAATTTTTCCAGGTAGTATAGTTAGTAAATGAAGATTGAAACTCAAGTCTATCTGATGCTAGAGCTAGCTCTTTTAATGAGCATGTTGTAATTTTTCCAAACATAATTACCAAGCATTTTCCAGTCTAATTACAGTTGGAACCTGAAACAAACAGCATCCATTAGCATTACTGGAGCTTGTATTGTCTGGATGGTTTGAGATGTTTATTTAGTTTCTATGGTAACTTGTTAAAAATATGAGATTAAAATAGATTTAATATTTTATTCTAAGTACAGTACCTGCTCATAAAAGAACTTTATGGAGAGCAAGAAAAACAGGGGGGCAAAAAAGGCAACACATCAAAGATATTTTTGTATATTACTGATGAAAATAAAGACCACCTTTCTTTACTACTAATAAAAAAATTATTTAAAAATATTGGAAAGGCATGAAATTGTTACATTAGACTTTTTTCTTAATTTGTGATATTTTATGAAACACACAGAGAGCAATTAATTACATGATTAATTACATACAATACCAAATGCATGAATTTAGAGTACAAAAGAGAGTAAAGCATAACCTAAGATACAACTTTTAGAAATCCCTCTCTTTACCGGATTGCTTTTTCCCTTCAGTAAGCTCCCATTCAAGTTGCCCGGGTTGCTTTTAACTCCCAACCATTCTGACACCAGGTTCTAAAACTTAGAAAACTATTACTTTTTTTCAAAAGTTACTAAAAACCAAATTTCTATGTGCAGTTTTCATTTTACTTTCTAGCACAAGAATTCTATAAAAATTGGGAAATGCCCCTCTACTTCTCTGGATCCATAAGTTCACTAATTCAGAATCTCGACTTTTATATCTTTACTTTTCTTAGATATAATACTTCTCAATACACAGTTTTATCAAATCTATGATGCCATCAAATATAAAGTGGCTCCATAAAATAGTTTACTATTTTAATTTCATTCATACATATAGCATATATAATTGAAATTCCTCTACACACTGACAGTAGATTCATTTGCTCCAGTGCTCTTGATCCATTAGACACATTTTGAATGCTATTCTCGGTTGTCAATTTGACTATATTTGGAATTAACAAAAAAACCAAGGAGCTAAGTACACCCATAAAGGATTTTTTTTTTCTTAATTAAATCATTTGACACGAAGTGGGAAGAATCTGGATCTTTGAATCTGGATCTTCTGAGGTGGGAAGATCCACCTTTTATTTGGGCCGCCCCTGCTGGCAGCCTATATAAAGAGCACAGACGATGGAAGCTCACTCTCTTTACTGCCAAACCCATTCCTTCCCTGGCATTAGAACCTATTCCTTTGGAATTCTAGTTCTGCACATTTAAGACTCTCTGAAACGTCTAGTCTCATGACTGATGGACTAGTTGGATTACAACCCGAAAACCATTTTAATATATTTCATATATTGTGTTCACTGAAAAAACTTTTATAGTTAGACCTAGACTCTTGTTTTATTTTACTACTTTGTGTTCCTGTATTTCTTAATACACAGTAACTTCATTTTCACTCTAAGTCACAATCACTAAAAGTATACATAAAATAGAAATTATACTTAATAAGCTAAATACCAACATGGCACACAACAGAATAACAACATTAACATTTATGACTTATTCATAACTGACAAAAACTATGATACCAGCTGGCAGTCTACAATGGTCTTAAGACATCAATAATTTAAAAATACACCCCAGTTTCAGATATGTAAATGTGAGAATTAATAGCAATCATGTTTTTTTCTCTTCTTCCCTTCATCCCCAATCTAACCTTCCAAACATTTCCCCCGACTACTTCACAATCTAACTGCCAAGTCATTGTACTCTGACAGCAACATGGTACCTTCTAGACCACTTTAAATTCCTTCTGGTATTGAACACCATGTGTCCAAAGCCAGAAGTTAAGGACAAGTAAATATTGCAGTTAAATATGAGAACAATATACTTCAGAAACAAACTATAATGTAGCAACTAACATTAATCCCACTGGTAGTGTTTTAAACCCAAGCCTTGCTCAAACCCACAGAAGACCTGGGACTATTTCTGGTGAAAGTTCCTACTTATTCTAGATTTTTATCCCCTTACTGGAGAGCTTTTTTTCTCTTTACTGATGAGGACACAGGAAGTTCTAGAGATATTAAATGATGACAATGTGGGGAGAAGGTGGCTATAAGATTGATTACTATGAAAGGATGATCCATGTTTTTAATATTACTATGACTGTTAATTCATAACCTTTTCTCCCAGAATATATACATAAAGCACAAAATTATAGCTAGATCTCCTGATTATCTTAGTGCACAGCTGAGCTACCCAGTTTTAAAACAAGTTCGCCAATCTCTTCAACCACACCATCTCGCCTACTTCCAATTCAAGAGTACAAATAAGAACAAAAACTAATGGATGACATCATAACCCTGACATTCACTCTTCACCATGTAAGATATTGTCTTCATCTTATACATTAGGAGAAAGCATGCATATTGTCTGGGCCCATCCAATTATCAAATAGCAAAGCCATGACGTTAACTTATGTTTGTCATTCTGAAATTCACACAGTTCACTCAGTGGGATTTCCCAAAGCCTAATTAATGAAAATAAAACTTGCCATCCATAGTTCCCTTGTGTATGTGTATTGGGGACCCCCAAGACATGACTGGACACTTAGGACCTTTATTGGAGCCACTGTTGTTGCCTTTAAGTTAAAACAAAAGCCTCCTAACTGATCTCCTTTCTCACTTCTGCCCCCAGTCTATGGAGTAACCCTCTTAAAAAGAAGCCGGGTAACGTGACTTGGCCATGAAAAACCTCCCATGGCTTTCGCTCCCTATGATTAGTCCGCTCTCTCTGATACTGTCTCCATCGTGAATTCCTTCTCTCGGTTCTGAGCCCACAGGTATCAGTAACCCCCTTGATACTTTGATAAGTTTCTGCTGCAGAAGGCAATGGCTTGGCCTTCTGACTGACTGTACTTCTTGAAGGTTTTCTGTATTGTTAATTTCATTTGTGTCACCTCCTTCCTAGAAAGCCATCTTTTCCTTGAGACCCTTCTCTGGCAACATTACCATGTCAAATAATATACCTTTCTTTACTGCTTCATACCTTTTCTGTGCAGTACTTATTATCTAAAATATTTAAGTATAGAATATTAACATTGTTTAGTGCTGTTGCAGGGAACCCAAATTCAGGTCCTAACACTTACACAGAAGCACACAATCACAGGTATCACCAGTTCCCAGGAATCTGATGCTTTCTAGCCTCTGCGGTTACCTGGACACAACTTTTGGAAAACAAACAAACAAACAAAAAACCAGTCGGGCATGCATAAATACCCACAAGTAAAATATGTTACCATTAAAATATGGAATGTTCACCTGACTTTCAGTGCTGTACTTTAACAATAAAACCTAGCCGAGAGGCAACGACTGGAATTTTTGTCCGTTTTGTTGATAGTCATTTCTTTTTTTAATGGATCTTTACCCAATAACTAAAATGTTGCCGGGAGTATTGTGGTGGCTGGTGTTTCTAATATCTGCTGAATCAATGAATTTCTTTCTTCAACCCGTCCTCACGTACAAACACTGGAAATCCTTTGCACTCACACTTAAAAGGAAACAAGCTAATGAATCCATCCCCTGCCTCCAGTAGCACGCCTTCTCTATAAGTTCGATCAGAGGGGCCAAGCTTTTTCTGCTTCTCACCGCGCGTGGGTGGAGGTTATGACCACGCTTCCCACTAGTACACAGAAGGTCAGGTTCTTTTTTCCGGGTGAGAAAGGGAAGAAGAATTCTGGATCGCTACCTATCTATCTACCTTAGACCCTCCCGTGACACTCACATGAAGCGGTGAACCGCAGCTCTTGAGCAGCCTCAGCCGGGTTGTAGGAAGGGCCACGCAAACCGCGGCAGGGAGAAAGGACCCAGCAGGGTGTCCCTGATAAATGCCTGAGCGTTTCACAGATTCACCGCTCATCAGCTGTCCGCTTCCTGCGCCCGTTCTCTTCCCGTACCACACTGCGCTCTCATCTTCCACTTCCTCCCTGCCTTCCTCCACTCTTCTCTCACCTCTTTCTCACTCGCTACATTTTGCTGTCTGTTTGGGCAAGAGACAGGCGGCCGGAAGTTGGGGTCTTCCCTCGGGCTTGCGTCTCGGTGATATGACGTCAAGAGTGGTGGCCGACCGGCCGCGGCAGAGGCGGAGGGGGAGGGGAAGGCTGGGCTCTGTCACCGGAGCGAGGCGCGCGCTCACACTCTGGTTCTGAGCCGTGAACCTGGGCGGCCCGCGCGGACGGAGGCGTGTCTCTCCGGCTGTCACCTTCCGTAGGCGGCCTCTCGTAGACGCGCCTGAAATGCAGAACACGGCCCACTAAAGCACTGCCAGGCACAGCTACAGCGCTTAGGAGCTCATCCCCTTAATCTCTGCGCCCCCTCATTCAGGCAGGTACTCTGGAGTCCTAGCGTTCCTTGGGGTAGTGGGTGGGGCTGGTGGGACCTAGTATGCAATCAGGTGCAGCGAGTGATCCGGCCATTCTGCAGGAACCCCTAGAACCAACCTGTGGAGGGAGCTGCTTGCTCCTGTGTTTGTCTCCAAACTTCCTGCTCCCTGAAGCACGAGTTCACGGAGTCTTAGAAATGCAAATACGATTTTGCTCAGGTTAAAATCGACGTCTTCCCCCGACCCCTCTTTTTTTTTTTTTTTTTTTTTTTTTTAAATATTTTCGACTCGCTTGAGTCAGTCATCTCCAAGCTCTTTCAGAGTTTATATTATGTCTTGTTCATTGAAGGTGCTTGCCATGTTTGTGGTTCTTAGTAGTCTAGGTACAAAAACATCAGACTTAACACAGAAATTTCAAAGTATTCCCTAAGTAAACTTTCCAAGCCAACTGCCTGCCTATACGGCTTTCGTCTTGTAATCTCTTTCCTCATCGTTTTCATATTTTAACTCTTCTAGTCACCAAGTGTAAGCATGTGTGTGTGTGTGTGTGTGTGTGTGTGTGTCTATTTTCTGTTTGTGAGCTTCATGCACACCTGAGCGGATAGAGCGATGCTGAAATTTGTATGCTTGTTCGTGGTTTATCTCTTTGAATCATAAACACTTGTCTGAGTTTTCAGTATGTTATTAATACCTATAACTGAAAATCCAATACATCGCTGTAAAAGTTGGATACTAAAATGTAGTGGTTATGTCTCACCTTTCCTATGACTTCAAGCCTGGTATGTAGATATAACTACTACTCATTGACTAAGAAATTAAAAATCTAGTAGTTTTACTATTGACTTAAGTTAGCTCACAGTATCCACAAGATTCGGAATAGTGGTCATAACTATTTTCACATGAACTTTTGAGGATGTGTTTTGACTCCTCTATTATGATGAGAATAGTAGTGGCTCTCTCCACTTATCACCACAGAAAACAAATTCATCTGAGTTACCAAGTTTGCAAGTCTGTTAATTCTGAAAGCCTGCGGGGGATTTTATTTGGCTCCCAATGAACAGAGGAGCCTTGTGCTCTAAAGGCTTCTTGTAGAGCGAGTCTGAGGTCTGGATTTTCAATGAGATATAAAATGGTGTGCATCAGAACTTTTCATAAAAACAAGACAGACATAACTGATCTGTGGTGGCACTAATGGGGGTATATCCTTTTTATATAAAGAGCAGACATTTATTTCAATTGTCAAAATGGTGCCCAAACCAGATTGAGGCAGTCTAGAGTTTCTCTCCTGGTTAGTCGTCAAATGCATATGGCTATGGGTACCTGGCTTTTTAAGTTTTGAAAGCAAGTGGTATCTGTAAACAGACACAGCTATGACTAGCTGAGGAAGTCTAGCCTGTAGTGCTGTCATTAATACCTGGTGCAGTCCAGGGGCACCTGCAGCTTTTCCTCAGCAGGACTTTTACTTACACAATGTCAAGATTACTTATAGTTCCTAAGTGTAATGTTTAATCGCTATGCCAAAAAACAAATGTTCACAGCAGTAGGGATTTATATTATTTCTCAGTGCAGACCCACACACACAGTGTGCTAGATCACGTTTTTTTTCTCCCTTTAATGTCATGACCGTGGGCATTTTTGTAATATCAAAGATAATTCAAGTTCATTCTTCCCCTCCAATGGTGAGTGTGCTTGATTTTGTTGAGACATATTTTTAACCTTTCTCCTTTTCAAACCCCCTTCCTCTGGGTTTTGTTTTTTTTTTTTTTGCCTTTCAGTTTCTTCTTGGAGAAAAGATGCATGCCCTTCAGGAAGTTGTCTTTTCTATGACATACCTAGAAGTCCCCATTCCATTCTCCTCTCCTTGAACATATTTGACTTAGAATTCAATGACTTTTTTGTTAAGCAAATGATGTTTTAGTTCTTCTGGATAGCTTCTATTTGGGTTTTATTCTTGGGGAACTCTTGTATAAATTTTATTGTTTCTTTACATTTATTGTCTTTCCTCTCTGTTGTATTAAATTACATCCTAGAAAAATGTGCTCATACTAGGTATGTGGGTGATACTTCTTGTATGGCAACTTGAACCGTCTGATGTGGATTTTTTTTTAATAGCACATGATGATATGCTGATTTTTACTATATTACTATATTGTAGCAATAAATTCTAGTGTGACTTTAATGTATAATTCCTTGATTACCAAGGAATCTGTTTATTTTCACACTTACCTACTGACCATTAATCTTTACTCTTATGTTGTGTTAATTTCTATTTTCTTTTTATTTTTAAAGATTTATTTATTTATTTTATGTGTATGAGTACACTGTAGCTGTACAGGTGGCCGTGAACTATCATGTGGCCGCTGGGAAACTGAGCTCAGGACAGCCTGGCCCTGCGAGCTCCAGCCCCGCTCACTCCATTGTAATACACTGTAGCTGGTTGTGAGTCACCATGTGGTTGCTGGGATCCGAACTCAGGACCTTTGGAAGTGCAGTCAGTGCTCTTATCTGCTGAGCCATCTCCAAAGCCCTCTATATCATTATATAGTGGTTGGAATATTTTCTCAGATCTCTCTAGATATAGTTGAATTTTGTTTGATTTAGCACAGATTATTTCAGATGCCATCAGAGCTGTGTGTATGTGTGTGTGTGGGGGGGTAATGAGTTAATATTCATTTTTGCTCTTAATCCTGGAGTTTCTTCTAAACCACCCAATGATCCACATTAGTCCAGTGGTTTGTTCTGCTTTGGTACAGGTTCTCCTCTATCCCAGGCTGGCCTTGACTCACTGTCCTTGAGCTCCGAATCCTCCTGCCTTCACCTCCCACACACTTGCTTACACATTTACACCACAAAGAACAAACCCTGGCTGCCTGGGGTTTCATGCCCTTGGAGAAGCTTAGTGACTAGATGCTCAGTTTAGGACAGCTACAAAATTCCAGAATTGAGGACTCCCTCCCCCAGCCTTCCCTTTGCTCTTGTACCATCCCATCCTCTCTCTTTTCGTGCTGTTTATAGCAGTTATAATTTAGGTTCATTTTACTCCCTTGACTTTCCTTCCACTTCGCTCTCCCTTTTCCCTTCCCACTTTCCCTTTCTTCCTTTTTCCCTCCCTTATCTGTTTTTCTTTTATATTTGGAAAATAAATGACTGACCATATATTTTGGGACAAACTGACTCTTCTACTACCTTGGTATTTCACATCGCCTTTCTAACTTTAACCTTTCTTCAGACTTTGGCTTAGCATTGTTCAGGTTCTCAAAGGTGAAGCCCTGAGTCTAAAGAGGCCATGTTAGCCATTTCCTGCTACAGGTGCTACACGTTGTATACTTGCTTCTGATTTGGTGATGTTGCTCTTTTGTATGCACTGAATAGTCACTTCTTAAAGTCATTCAACTAGGAAGAGAGTAGGTTAGTCAAGCTTTAGATAGGAGAGGAACTTCACTAATGAAAATATTGTATCCGATTTCCTTGAAATCGTCAAACTTTGATTTTTTTTTTTTTAATATTTGATCTCAGAGTGGCATGGTTGTTTTGTTTTTCCAAGTTGACTGTTAACTTTAAAGTGAGAAACTACTGGATTAATGTTAGCTCATTCTATCATAAAATTCTCTCATTTTCTAGATCATCAAGGGGACCCAAGACTCCAAAAATGTTTCCTCTGAAGGATGCTGAAATGGGGGCCTTTACCTTCTTTGCCTCAGCTCTTCCACATGATGTTTGTGGAAGCAATGGACTTCCTCTCACACCAAATTCCATCAAAATTTTAGGTCGCTTTCAAATCCTTAAGACAATCACCCATCCCAGACTATGCCAATATGTGGATATTTCTAGGGGAAAGCATGGTAAGTTTTTTTTTCTTTTGTATTTTATGTTCATTGCTACAATTCAAGATGCACTTTGAAATACAGAGTCAATATCTGTTGACAAGCAGTCATGGCCTTGCTTTTTCTGCTTCAAAGTGAGTTTGTCTGACTTGAAGTGAAGGGAAGTCATTGCCATCTCATTGCAGTTGCTTTTTACAGAACTAAAGTAGTGGAGAAGCATGTGTCTTGTGACAACAGTGTTCCGTGCCATTGAGTTCCTCTGTACTGGACTGGTGGGGCTATAAAAGTACACGAAAATCAAACCTTTATGCCTTCTGATATTCAGCTATTTTTTTTCAATAAAATATGTTTCATATATTTCTACCTAATTGTGAAGAACTTTATACATACTTTTTCTTTGTTTTTCTGAAAAAGCATATTAAGCTATACTTGAAATTAGATAGTTGATTTTTTGAAAAATTATTTGCTCTGAGAATATTTGATTTTTGTAGGCTATGAGCAGAATAAACTTTCGTAATGATAACTCTCATTACAATGGTTGAATAATTTTCAACCATAAAATTATTTTTCTTGCTACTTAATAACTGTAATTTTGCTACTGTTACAAAGCGTAATGTAAATATTTTTTATATCCTTTTATTAGATGTTTTCTTTATTTATAAAATATCTCCTTTCCCAGGTTCCCCTCCAAAAGAAAAAAAGAAAAGAAAAGAAAATGAGAAATAAAATAAAATAAAATTAAAAAAACCCAAAAACTAAAAGAATCCCCTGTTCTCTCCCCTCCTGCTCACCACCCCACCCTCTCCCACTTCCTGGCCCTAGCATTCTCCTACACTGGGGCATAGAACCTTCACAGGGCCAAGGGCCTCTCCTCCCATTGATGACCAACTTGGCCATCCTCTGCTATACTCATGCTGCTGGAGCCATGAGTCCCCCCATGTGTACTCTTTGGTTGGAGTTTTAGTCCCTGGGAGCTCTGAGGGTACTAGTTCATATTGTTGTTCATCCTAAGGGGCTGCAAACCCTTCAGCTCCTTGGGTCTTTTCTCTAGCTCCTTCATTGAGGACCCTGTACTCAGTCCAATGGGTGGCTGTGAGCCTCTATTTCTGTATTAGTCAGCACTGTCAGAGCCTCTTCGGAGACAAGTATATCATGCTCCTGTCAGCCAGCACTTGCTGATAGCCACAATAGTGTCTGGATTTGATGATTGAATATGGGAAGGATTCCCAGGTGGAGCAGTCTCTGGATTGTCCTTCCTTCAGTCTCTGCTCCATAGTTTGTCTCTGAAAATCCTTCCATGGGTATGTTGTTCCCCCTTTTAAGAAGGAACAAAGTATCTACACTTTGGTCTTCCTTCTTGAGTTTCTTGTGATTTGTAGATTGTACTTTGTGTATTCCGATCTTCTGGGATAATATCCACTTATGAGAGAGTGCATACCATGTGTGTTCTTTTGTGATTGGGTTACCTCACTGTCTTAGTCAGGGTTACTATTCCTGCACAAACATCATGACCATGAAGCAAGTTGGGGAAGAAAGGGTTTATTCAGCTTACACTTCCACATTGCTGTTGATCACCAGAGGAAGTCAGGACTGGAACTCAAGCAGGTCAGAAAGCAGGAGCTGATGCAGAGGCCATGGAGAGATGTTCCTTGCTGGCTTGCTTCCCCTGGCTTGCTCAGCCTGCTCTCTTATAGAACCCAAGACTTCCAGCCCAGGGATGGTACCACCCACAAGTGGCCTACCCCCCTTGATCACTAATTGAGAAAATGCCCCACAGCTAGATCTCATGGGGGCATTTCCTCAACTGAAGCTCATTTCTCTGTGATAACTCCAGCCTGTGTCAAGTTGACACACAAAACTAGCCAGTACAATTGACCCCTTGTCAACTTGACACACAAACACATCACTATTAAACCTCAACCCTTATGTTCTTATTCATCCCTAAGATCTAAAGTCCCACAGTCTTTACATGTTAAAAGTTCAATCAATTTAAAATGTCCAGTATCTTTTAAAATTCAAAGTCTCTTAACTATGGGCTCCACTAAAATACATTCTTCCTTCAAGAGGGAAACATATCAGGGCACAGTCACAATCAAAAGCAAAACCAATGTCTGGGATCCAACTCACGATCTTCTGGGCTCCTCTAAGGGCTTTGGTCACTTCTCCAGCTCTGCCTTTTGTAGCACACATTTTGTCTTCTGGGCTCCAGATGCCTGTACTCCATTGCTGCTGCTGTCCTTGGTGGTCATTGCATGGTACTGGCATTCCCAAAACACTGCTGTAACTAGGCTTTACCAATAGCCTCTCATAGACTGTCTTCACAGTGCCAAGCCTCAACTCCTTTGCATGACACCTTCAGTCCTGGGGCATCAATTGCAAACTGAGGCTGCACCTTCACCAATGGCCTTCCATGGCCTCTCACTGTGCCAAGCCTCAGCTGTTCTTCATGACCCCCTCGTGCTGTCAAAGCCAGTACCATCTGGGTGACTCTTACACATTACCAAGTCCTGCTGCAGCACAAGGTACAACCTTGGCTGTCTCTGGAACACAACCTCTCTTTGCTCTCAGAAAACACTTCCCAGAAGATGTCACCTCAATGATGCTGGTATCTTCTTAATCACCACTAATTTCTGAGCTCTAGCTAACCAGCATCAATAGTCCCAGTAATGCTTTAGCAGTTCTGGTATCTTGTTAATCACAGCTGATACATCAGCCCCAGCTAACCAGAACCACAGAATCTTCTCAATCAAAAACAACATGGCCCTGATAAGAGTCTTTAATCTTCCCTCTGAAGTTTCACAAGCCAGGCCTCCATCTCTGCACTGTTCTCAACATGATCTTCCAAGCTCCCACAGAACATCCCACGGAGTTCTTAACAACCAGTGGTTCTTCTAGCTCAGAGATCCAAAGTCCTTCCACAGTTCTTCCCAAAACATGGTCAGGTTGTCACAGGAATACCCCACTATGCTGGTACCAATTTGTCTTAGTCAGGGTTTCTATTCCTGCACAAACATCATGACCATGAAGCAAGTTGGGGAGGAAAGGGTTTATTCAGCTTAC
>JADRCD010154820.1:0-10728 GCA_019843815.1 Montemys delectorum | reverse complement strand
AGCTCTGCTTTGGGGCCTGAGGAAACTACATTTTGAGCTTGTCTCAACAACGGGGACGTGTTCTCTAGCTCTCTGAGGAGTCAGAGAAGACCTGCAGTGGGAGCACCTTCTCACACACAGGTTCCTCTGAAAGGGAGGACATCACGCTGCTGAACGAGTGGGTGGCTCTCAGACACTGCATCTTGAGAGACAGGGCCTGGTTCCTTTTAGAGCATTGTGCCTAAAGCCAGGATGATGGTATGCCTGGGCACTTGGTGGGCTGTAGCCTGGGCCGTGATGTGCAATCAGGGACCACCAGCAAGACCACAGACTTGTGAGCAAAAGTAGAGTTCAAGACATCGTTACTGAGGGTGTGGACTGGTCTGGTGTTCACAGTTTCCCCAAAGCACCAGAGAAAAGGGAGGTGCAGACAGGCGCCTGAGGGAGCACATATCTGGAGAACCCTCCCTCACTTCCTCAAAGTGGATGGGAGCAAGCTAGGCCTTGGCGGCACAGAGCTGTGGCTCATGATGGCTCAAGCAATAAGGGCTGGGTCCTAGGTTCTGGGCCAGTTCTGAGTCAGCAAATCATGCCACTTCTATGAGCCTCTGGTTCTCTTCAAAACCGGAGACCTTTCTCGAGGTGTCTTAGGATTTAGAGAGCTTCTATATCTCAGTGACTTATCAGTTTCATTTCCTGGGATATGGAAATATCACCTCTGTAGCCTGGCTGAATCATGCCCACACACGTGTGTGTGTCCCTGTCTGTCCGTCTGTCTGCCTGCCTCCCTCTCAGTGGAAAAGCAGTTGCAGGTGTTCATATGCAGAGGTTGGCAGGGAGAACTCTTCTTGTTTCTAGCAATAGAGCCTGGAACCTTCTCCACATGGGACCTAGCACCATCCAGGGGTAGAGATGCATGTATCCTGGCCAAGACCATCGCAGACCTGCGGGGCTGACTTATTTTTCTTACCGTTTGTCCATTCGAGTGGACGCCTGGTTCATCTCGCTGTTGGCAATGAAGTTTCGGATCTCGGAGAAGTAGGAATCTTCCTTCTCATCTAAAAGTGCATGGTTGTCCGACTCGGAGGTGGGGGAGGAGGCACTGGTACCCAGGTGGTTCGTGAGCACCCCGGAGTGCTGGCTCACTGTGGATGGGCTGAGTGTCAGGGACATTCTGGGGGGGCATCCAGCCCTCACTCAGTGCCAGTGTGCACTTGGGGTGATGTCAGGGGACTGTTTCTTAAAGAGTTGTTTGAGGGGCGATGGATGCCTTTCCTTGCCGGGCCTCTTCCCTTGCCCCTCCTCCGCCACGCCCCTCCTCCGCCACGCCCCCTCCGCCACGCCACGCACCCCCCCCCCACCCCCCGCCAACCTGGTGCGCCCTCGTGTTCGTGCTTCTTTAGGTGCCGGTCTAGATTGGTCTGCTGCCCGAAGCAGCGGTTACACAGGTGGCACTTGAACGGCTTCTCTTTGTTGTGGATGTTCCTCACGTGCCGCTGGAGGTTGGAGGAGATGCTGAATGACCGGTCACAGTACTTGCACCTGGAAAACAGGTGCGCCTTGCCTCAGAGGAGAGGTGATCAAGTGCGGTGGGAGAGGACCTGACCTCTGTCTCCACAGCAGCTGTGTCCACTGTGGAGTCCCCGAGGCCACCTGACTACCCAGCTGGAGAGTTCAGACCTATCCTAGGGTTTCTGTTCCTAGACACATCTAGGTCCCTGTTAAACCAACCCTGAACATTATACTGGAGGGAGTAAGATGCTGAGATACAGTGCGAGATGGCATTCTCTAGCCAGCCTCAGGAGGGCAGCCTTGAGCCACTGAAAGAAGCAGAAAGCTGATCTGGCTGGTTACCCTGAGATGGGAAAGCAGCCTTCTTCTTCTGACTGAAGAAGACCCTGGGCCAGCCCCATCTCACTTGGGGACTCCGGGTGGCTATCTAATGCTCTTTGTAACCCTGAAGGTCAGGTGGGGGATTTGGGGTCTGTGGCCTCGATGCTGAGGCCATATTGAATCTTTCAAGCTACTGTCGGCTCCTGTATGCTCAGAACATTGCCTGCCATGCCCCCACTAGGTTGACCAAGCACTTGGGAAACCATTTTACCAGAAAGCATGGAGCAGTTGGAAGCTGTGGGCAGTGAGAGATGTCTGTGTGGCTGCCCTCCAGGAATGGCCTCGGTGGCCCTAAGAGCAGAGAACAGAGGCCTGCTCTCTCCCAGTTTTATAACAGGGCCCAAGCAATACCCACAATAAAGAAACCAAGCCCGAAACAAAGAACAGTGAGTGATTTAAGAAGGGACCTTCCAGGCTCCGTAGCACACGTGAGATGCCTGGGAAAGGAGCACGCTGTGCATTGTGGGAGTCTGAGCTGACAGGGCTTCCCTGAGGGCCTGCACACGACAGACAGACCCTGCAGCAGGAATTCTGACTCCGTGGTGTATTTTTTTCTGCATCCCTGTGCATACACGCAGTGTGTGTATGTAAGTACATGTGTGTGCTCAGGTATATGAGCACGTATTTGTAAACCAGCCAGCAGAATGCCTTTGGGTATTTATCTGGATTTCGGAGGTACATGCCACTTGAAAACCGAGTTTATGTGACTGTATACTTTCATATTTGGGAGATGAGCCTTACTAGGTGACAACGCAATACATAGGACTTCAGCGCCAGTGCCATGAGACAGGCTGCCTTCCTCTCTGGAGCCAGAGCCTGTGATATCAGCCCCAGCGAGGGCAAAGATGGGGGGCTTTTTTTTTTTTTAACCCTCATGGGTGTGTGATTGTTCTAAATACAGCAGCTTTGCATTCCTATGGGCCCTACCCCACTGCGATCTGGGGCCGGTGGCTGGCTCTAGTGTAGCACACTGGTCACGAGCCTTTGTCATGTGGCTGTGGACGTGCCTGACGACACCAGGGGCACGGCCAGGAGGGGCTGTGTCAAAGCAGCGTTTATAGCCCTGTGCTATGCAGTACAGGAGGAGCCAGGCTCTAGACGGACCCAGGAGGTCTGTGTGGGCCCCTGCCCAGGGTGCCTGACTGTGTTTCTGTCCCTGTCGAGTTTAGAACACTCAGGGCTACAATTGTTAACGTTGCCCTTGGACTCTCAGGAGAGTCCTCTGGTCCCTGGATGCCCGATAAAACCAAGGAAGTTTAAGCCCCCTCCCCGCCCCCCCCCCCCCCCCCCCCCCCCCCCCGAGAAAGGGATGCTGCTCTGAGAGGGCCCTTCCTCCTTCCTTCAGGCATGTGACCTTCCAACCCTGAACTCTTGTGTATGGTTCCCTTCTTCAGTCAGTTCCTTCAGCCCCCAGCCTTGTCTGAGGCCAGGCTCCCCAGACCCCTTCTATACCTTCGACTGCCTCACCAGACTTTTTATCATAGGTCTGGGCCTCTACTGTATCCCAGGGAGTCTCGAGTGGCCTCTGGGGCCTCTTGGACACAGCCTCTCTTCTCACGGCCTGGGACGAAGTGTGACTCACGTGACCACCCGCAAACTATGCCCGGATGTGACTGTTAGTTCTCATAGCCTGAGCAGTAACAGACCTCAGTCCTGCTTGCTCCGGAGCCCTCTGTGGATATGACATTTCAGAAGGAATCTCACCTCTCACCTGTGTTCCCCACACACCCTAAAACATGGCGACACCTTGCCGGGGCTGGACCCAGCTCTTCAGGCAGCCCTGGTCTGGTCTGCCTGACCATTGGAAGCATGTTCATAGAGGTTTTGTGGTTTTTCTTTTTTCTTTTTTTTCTTTTTTTTTTTTTTTGTCCCTCAGGAAATGCGGAGACCCTCTGACAGCCCCTGTCCTATGCAGCGGCTCTGGCACAGACTCCTAAGCATGGGAATGGGAATGCTGGGATGGGAGGGAGGTTGGTGTGGCAGAGGCCTGCGTGGAACTCTGCTTGCAGGGTGCTGAATATAACCTCTCCTTGTTCTAATCTAAATAAATGGCCCAGGCAGAGACGCCCACTTGAAATTTAGGGGAGCAGAGAGCCCCAGGGCTGTGGGGGAGCAGAGTTCGCTCAGCAGCTGGGCTCTGCACTGTGAATAAGCTGACAGGCGGCTAGGGAAATTTACAGCTGTGCGGCATAAAGCAACACACCATTGTGCTCGCAGAGAGGAGAGGGCACAGGCAGCCCAGCAGAGAGCTTTGGGAGGACCTTGCTGTGACCATGCCTGTGGCCATTTCAGAGAGGTAAGGATGCACAAGGCAGGACAGGGTGAAACCAGGCCTCTCAGCCCCTGGGCTGAGCAGCATGTTTCTTGAGATACAGGAGGGCTACGGCCAACCACC
Organism: Montemys delectorum; assembly: GCA_019843815.1. NCBI lineage: Eukaryota > Metazoa > Chordata > Mammalia > Rodentia > Muridae > Montemys > Montemys delectorum. The sequence continues at coordinate 6,461 of JADRCD010154820.1, read as the reverse complement.
ATTTGCTACGTCATTTTAAAAGCGAGGACAGATAAGAAAAGAAGAAAATTAAAATTAAATTAAAGTTAAAATTTTAATTTAGTTTAAATTAATTAAAATTAAAATTAGAAATTTTCTAAGAATAAAAACAAACGAGGAGGAGTCTTGCAGAAGCCACCTGTAGCCCCCACTGGACACCAACTCAGCTTTCTTAATACAGGACACAGAACAGGAGCCGGAGAGGAGATGGGAGGTGTGCGTCCATGAAGCAGGAGTCACGGGCCTGATTAGGAGTTCCAGGTTGGACACAGGCTACGCCTGGCAGCCAGGACTGCCTCTACATCAAAATTTGAAGGAGGTGTACTGGGGATATAGTCCTTTTGTTCTCAATTCTTAATTTTTCTATTTAAAAATCTTAACTAAAAATTTATATGTGTGTGAGTGTGCCTGCATGCATGTGTGAGTGCATTTCTGTGTTATGTTTGGGTGTGTGCATGCTGCTTTATGGGCATGGACATGCACATTTGTGTGGAGAGCTGTCCACTATTGCTTTTTTCTCCTTTGTTTTTGAGGGTCTCTCATTGGGCCTAGAGCACAGTGATTTGGCTAGACTGACTAACTAGAAAGTTCCAGGGATCCTCCTGTCTCGACTGACCTGGCATTGGAATTACAGGGCCATCCGGCCTTGCTCAGCTTTTATGTAGGTGCTGGGAATGTGAGTGCAGGTCTCAGGTCTTTCTACCTCTGCAATCCAAGCGCTGTAAAACTTGCATGCTGGAGTTTTAGGACATAAGAGTGTCTTTAGGTTAGGCGAAGATGTCAAAGCCAGGAGCAGTCGCACGCAAAGGATTATTCCCTGTCTAGAATGTGTCGGGAAAGCAGAGGCCACCCCATGTCAGGCAGGACTCAGGAACATGTAGGAAACTGAGAAACTTCCAATGGCTTCCTGATAACTCAAGGTAACCCCCTTCACCTGTCTTTTGGAGGGTCCCAGCCTCTGCAGGGTACATATACCCACATGTGCACACACGTGTACACACAGTAACTGTGCACATGTGTACTGATACCAAGGTGGGCACCTCTCCTACGTAGGAGTTGAGCATGCTTGCTAATCCCTGTCCAATGGACTCATGGGTTGGGCTATACATTCTCCAGTTCCAACTTACACTCTCTCCAGTTATCACAGAAAGACCAAGCCAAGTCCCTAACAGTATCGAGAGGCAGCTAGCTGCACGCTTTAAACCCCTTGGCGAAGGCCTGCCTCCAGCCAGATAAACCCAGGATTTGCAACACAAACTTGCAAAGCAATTATTGTTACCAAAGTCGAAACTCTCAGATTGGAGGGAGCAAAAGAAATCAATGATAATTAAATTCTTCTATAAACACGGCCCCTACCCTCTGGGGGCTCTTAGTGCGACACGCTGTCCAGGAGTCGGCTCTCATTACAGAAAAAACACAGGGCTCGTTTCTGGGCAAGGACCAGACCAAATAAATCTTTCTGTTGCTTGCCTTTGTTAAGTTGTAAGTCACTATTTTCAGAGAGCAGACAAGGGGCGGGGGGTGCTGCATGTCAGGGAGGGCTAGGGAGTATGGGACACAGAACTAGAAAGAACAGTCGTTTACCAGCACAGATGTTGGCCAGTGGCCACCAGGGATGCTCTGGGTACCCAGCAGGGCTTGGGGATCACACCACGTACACGTCCACATGGGATGATCCCTGCCACAGGGAGGGGCACACAGATGAGTCCCCAGGGCTCTATGGTCACATGCCTACTTCCTGGTGGCACAAGCTATGTGTGGGCACAGTACAGGAGTCTAATGTCATCGGTCTAAAAGCAAGCCAGACTCTCTCTCCCAAAGCCCCAGCCAGCCAGACACACCCCAGAATGTGTTGCTAAACTGGTCCTGGCAGAGAAGTGGCCATTTCCCTGTTTGTCTCAGGGTGACAATTGCCCAAGTTCGGTTTTAAAAGGCCTACTCCCTGATGGGGAGCAAGGGGCAAGAAAAGGCGCTCTGCTCAGACCTGCCCTCCTCAGACCTTCTCGAGCAAAAACAAAGGCTTGAGGACAAAGAGGACAGGGACCGGGGCCAGAAGAGTAGGTAGAAGTGGCCTTGGTCTCCAACCCTTGATGGATCTCAGGCCATGTTTAAGCTGTAGTTCCTTGTAGTTCCTTTTGACACAGGGACAGTAAGAGCCCCTGGGAGGCTTCTCCATGTCATTCAATGACAGATCCCAGGACCCTGGGTAAGTGACTCTTTACTTTAGCAACACATGCATAGTCTCCCACTCAGGGCTGCTGTAGGGAATCAAGGACACCCCATATTTGTTAAGAGCTCATACTCGGGGAGGGGGTGGCTAATGGCCATCATGACAGAGATAGGATTAGGTGAGGGCTGGTTAGCTAAGGTTCTCCCAGAGACCTGTGGAGACTCCCGCTTCAAGTCACACCCCTCCCCGACTTTGCTTGCCTGCCCTGGCTGATACTTTGGCTACAGGGGATAGGCTCTCTTGCCTCCTCATAGGGAGCACGGAAGGAGCCTTCCATAAATTTCCTGGGCAGTTCCTGCCTTCTCCTAGCATTAGAGATGGAGGGTGGTAGGCCAGGAGATGGAAGCAGAGAATGTCAGAGCCAGACCTCTGGCTACTGTCCACTGTCTTTCTGGTGGCCCCAGCCCTGTGGGTGGATCTGAATATAGGTATTTACTCGAAAGAAGGGGACTAAGGGTGCACGGAAGCTAGTAGGGGAAATCCCTCTGATACCCACAAGACATGGCTCCTACCTGTATGGCTGTTCCCCGGTGTGTGTCCTCAGATGTCTTGTGAGATTTGCAGATCTGGGGAAGATCTTGCCACAGTACCTGAGGCAGAGGGAGGAGAGGTAGGAAAGGCTTTAGAGCAGCCTACACGGTCCCTTTCCAGAGCTCAGCTCAGAGGCTTCATACTAGGGTCTCATCAGCATCCCTACCATCTCCTCTTTGCCCTGAGCCCAGACATCTCACAAAGCACAGAGCGGAGGGACCGGCATCATGCCCTCAGTCCTGGTGTGCCCTGGGGCCATAGTGGCTGGGATCTAAAAGCATAGCCTCCCAAGGCTATGAGCAACGGCTGCTCACCATCCTTCCTAGTACTGTGGCTGATGCTGAGCAGCCGTTCTCTGGCCTCTGAACTCAGCTAGGCTGCACGTTGGGCCCAGAAAACACTGCACGGAGGATGGTTCGAGAAGCCTACACGCATGCGCAAACACGGCTTCGGGCAGACGGTGAGCCTGTACGCTCACTCAGCTTCACCTCTACTACAACTCGAGGCTTTTCCAGAAGCAGGTTCACAGCCACAGGTGTGTGTGGCCTCTTCCCACCGCCCCCAAGGGGCCCTCGGTGCTTCACCTGCACGTGTATCTCTCCTTGCCCTTCCTGAGGATAGGATCCGAGAGCGTTGGGGGTGGGGAGCGGAAGTTGAAGGGGTGGTGAGGCAGGGGCTGCAGGGAGCTGCCTGAGTCGGCCTTCATAGCTGCAAAGCTCTCCAGCTTCTCCGTCATAGTTTCTATGGCTGACATCTGCAAGCACGGAGAGGGGAGAGATCGATGACTCAGCGTAACTGCGGTCTGTCTTCAGAGTGTGTGCACCCAGGGTCCTCGTGCCTAAATTATCATCAATAGTCCTCAGATAGCCGTTGGAATTAGAGCCACAGCTTGCTCTGCCCTTGTCCCTCTTAGAACTGGGACTGTAATCCAGAGTCCTTTGGAGTGGTCTTTTCAGTCTAGCAGGCATAATTTGGTTAAAACTCCAGGCTGAGACTGCAGGTTTTGGTGACAGGAACACTGACCTTGAAGCTGTACCTCTCCCACCTGTGCCAAGGGCACCATGGGAGGCTCACATCATACCCCTGCTAAATGTCTATCCCAGAAAGCAGGCTTTATCTGGCAGACCACAGAGATGGGGGCAGGTGAGGGAAGCAGAGGAAGATAGGGTGGGGCAGGCAGGTACTATTGAAGATGGAGGGAAAAGGTTCAGCCTCTCGGAGTGCCGTGAGTGCTGGGAGAAGCAGAGTCTAGATGAAGACCCCACCGCCCTCGCCAGTGGGGCAGGGATGAATGAGGAGACAAGCTATCACCTCCGGATCCAGGCTTCCTGTTCATGGCCAGCTGCCTCTCGGGAGTGTCTACTGCATAGTGCTAGCAGCCCCCGCCACACACACACACCCACGCACACACATGCACACACACACACCCACACACACATACACACAAACACACCCACGCACACACATGCACACCCACACACTCACGCACACATACACACACACACACACACATACACGCACACACATGCACACACACGACACTTATTCACCGATGTCATAATCTGGGACCCAGGTGCCCATGGTTGAACAGAGGTGTCACATGACTGTAATCCCTCTGCATGGCTCCAGTCATTCAGCCCTTTGACACCTTGTTGGGATGCCCAAAGCATCACTGTGGGCTGTTTGCTGGGCACTGACAGCAGGGAAGGGAGGACTTTGTACTGCTGCTTCTTGGAAGCCTCATAACACAGTGGCGGAGACTTTTGGTATCTGGGGGAAGAGTGGTACAGAAAGTGGCTCACGGGTGGACATTATGCCCAGCCACCACAGTGCAGCCTCCCCTCGGCCACTGGACAGCTTTGGGCAGGCGGCAGAGATGCAGGCTCTGCCCTGTTAGTAGAGGACCGACACATGACCCTCATCGGAACATACCACGTACACTTTCTGCGCCCATGCTTACTGGCGAGCAGATAGAAACTGCCTCGCTCTCTAGGCTGCTACCCGCCCCTCTAGAGTCTTTCCCAACACCTGAGAGCTGGGTCCTCAGGGTGACACTGAGGCCCCTGCACAGAAGTAACCGCCTACCTTCCCAGGCCTTAATGGTAGCCTGTGAACGGAGTAGTAATGGCTGCTCTGTGCAAACCTTCTTTGCATGGTTACCAGGCTCTTCCGTCTGAGAGACACAGACAACCTAGCTAGCCTCAGACCATTTTAATCGGTGACCATAAGTCGCCCCTTTCTGCCTCTTCATCCTGGCCCTGGGACACAAGGGCGGGCAGGCAGAGGAGGTAGGCCCATGGGAGCAGTGGGCAGGAGGGACAATGGGCAGCTGGCCCCCCACAGGTCTCTCTTCCTCAGGCCGGGTGGGTCCTGCCTGCCTGGCCTGCTCTGCCCCATCAGACATTCCCGTGAGCTCCTAGTACAAACACAAACACCGGATGCGCCTGGCTGCCTTGTCGGCTTTTTCCAGCCGGCCCTGGGAAAATTGGGGGAAGCTATTAACCAAACTCTGAGGCCCAGTGGAACAATGGGAGGCTCTAAGTTTAGCTGTGAACTCAGCCAGGGTGCAGGTTTCACAGACTGGGGCTTACCCAAGGCGGGAAGCTCAGAGAAGAACAATGCCCCATGCAGGAGTTTTGGCCTGAAGATTCGCTGTCCACGAGGGAGACTTAAGGGTTGTGACCTGCAGCTCATAGGAGGGACACTTGGAGGACTCTGCCTTGGGCTGTGGGTTCCCCAGGAGGCATGTGGCCTGGGGGCACAGGCAGGGGCATTAGCAGAATGGAGGGGCCTACACCTGACTCGAAGACTGCTAGGTTTCCCTTGGTGTCCCCAGGACGGTTCCTTCCTGCTCAGTCCCCCCACCCCTCGGCTCCTCCCACAAAGACCCTCTCTCTCTGGTCCTTTCATTGAAGCACGCTAAGGTATGGCCTACTGCAGGACTACTAGTCCCAACATCTGCTTCCTTGTTTCCAAGGCTCTGCTCCTCTTGGCACCTGCACCAGTAGTACATCCCTTCCCAGGGCCTGGGACCCAAACAAACGTGGGGCTCCTTTGGGCAAGAGGCCCTTAGATACACCCAAGCGCTTCTCTATGAGAACAACCCTTCCCTATGTGCTCCAGGTCCACAATGACCTGCGGGATCTCAGAAGATCCCCTCTGCCTCTTGGGAACCGGAAACCTAAGGCCCAGAGTCCGTTCACACAGCGTCTCTAAGTACTCCCATCTCAGAGGCTCACGGTGGTTCTTACCTGAGGGTGGAACAGTAGTGGCGACGGCCGCAGGTACTTCTCTTTCAGGACTCCCACAGGGTCCGCCACCTTCCGCTTTTCTACCCTGCTGGACGGCAACACAGAGGGTTACATACCCCACCGAGCCACTTGCTCCTCAGTACCACACCTGTACCAGGCTGACCATCAGACTGCTGTGGAGGCGGCGACAGGCTACCCAGCTAACTCCTACCTGAACTCCAACGGGCCTCCAGGCCAGTGGGGCAAGCCTCAGCTGCTCACTTACCCAGACTCCTCAGCTCCTCAACTGCCTCTTTACCTACTCAGTGCTTTCTCCACGCACCCTATCTCCCCTCAAACAGTTACCACCTCCTGTGTTTGTTGGAACGTTTTTTGTGCTGGAATCTAGAACGTCCTTTGAAGGCTCTGTGTGCACCAGCCTCCTGCTCGCT
>JADRCD010154818.1:0-14556 GCA_019843815.1 Montemys delectorum | reverse complement strand
CCATGGTGGGAGAATTGGGTTCTGATGATGCCAAGTAAGCTTGGTTTATGTTGTTTATTTTCTTATGCTTGCCTCTGGCCATCTGGTTATCTCTAGTGCTACCTGCTTGTGCTAAATGTGACTGGAGCCTGTCCTTCCTGTGATCCTGGTTGTGTCAGAACACCTCAGAGTCAAACTGTCTGTGATCCTGTGATTCTGGGACCCTGTGACCCTGAGCTTTTTAGAGCACCTGGGAGTAGAGCTTCCTCTGGGTGTTTTGGGACTGGCTGTGGAGTTTGCACCCAAGGTCTGCTCAGGGCACCAGCTGGCCCAGACAGACCAGAAGCAACCCAAGCCACTGAGCTGGCAGAGTTCCTGTGTGTCTGAGTCCCACTGGTCCCAGTTACTCCTGGTGTCAGGATAGATGTTGTGTCTTCCTCACCTCTGATCCTGGGCATGTTAGAGCACCTGGGAGTGGAGCTTCCTGTGGGTGTTTTGGGACTGTCTTTGAAGCTTGTGCCCAAGGTCTGCTCAGGGCACCAGCCCAGAGAGATTGGAAGCAACTAAGCTACTAGGCTGACAGAGTTCCTGTGTGCCTGGTCCTGTTGGTCCCAGTTACTCCTGGTGTTGTGACAGATGTTCTGCCCTCCTCATCTCTGACTCTGGGAGTGTTAGAGCACCTGGGAGTGGAGCTTCCTCTGGGTGTTGTGGGACCGGAAGGAACCTGAGCCATACAATTCTTTTCTAACTCAGTTTTAAAGTATTTTGAAAATGGTCAATTGCTTAAACTGATAACACGTATTTATTCAAAGTATGAAATCATTGTTCTTATAGAATCAAATAATAGCTCATGAAATCAAATAGTACGCAGCATTCTTTTAAGAAAGAGATACAAAACAGCAAGTATGATCAACCAGATGATGTTAGTATTTTGATCTTTTGGTTTCTTTAAATTGGTGTCTTTTTTTTTCACAGTCCACAAAGGCTTTTTATTTATGCTTTACATTTAAAAAAAAAGAATCCTAGGATTTTCGCTCTTGTATGTTTTCATCTTGCCTCTTTATGGTCCATGATGCCAGCTGAGTTGTCAGCACAATGAAACCAAACTGCCTTGATGGGAGTAGATTGTTCTGCCATTTCTCTAGGTCTTTAAGTTGAATATCAAATCTAGGTCTTATAGCTCCACACTTGTTCAACCTCCATGTGAGGTTCACAAATATCTTCCCAGCTCTGTGATCATCAATAATCTCAAATTCACCAGTGTAGCCATGCTTCATCATCACAGTTAAGGACCAAACGATGACTTTAGAACTCGGTCTGGTGAGGACCTCAGTGTTGTTGATGCTCTTGAAAGCATCTGCCGGAGCTTTTGTTCTCACCATGGCAATGGCAAGGGAAGATGGTAGAAAGAGCTAAATGAGTGTCTTAAACAGGAATTCCCATACACTTCATTTTAAAATAGTAGAGGTACCTAACTTAAAAGTGATATTATGTTCTATCACAAATGTCTGAAATTCAAAAATTTCCAGGCTAAATCAATTCCTAAAGAGAGAAATAAATGTCCAGAACTACCAGTGTATAATTCAGTCAGTAGGCAACCATCTACTGATGACCTATACTGAGACTCTTCCGAAAATAATGGATTTTGTTTAGCAATAGACATCCAATTCTTTTTTTTTTTTTTTAGATTTATTTATTTTATGTGAGTACACTGTTGCTATCTTCAGACACACCAGAAGAGGGCATCAGATCCCATTACAGATGGTTATGAACTACCATATGGTTGCTGGGAATTGAACTCAGGACCTCTGGTAGAGCAGTCAAAGCTCTTAACCACTGAGCTATCTCTCCAGCCCGACAGCCTACTGCTTAAACCAGTTTCAATATCAACTCTTTCTTTCTTCATACCTGAATGACAAAGTTCCTCACACTAAAAGCATACAGGTTCATCAGCAGTACCTGTAGGTTAGCAAGGGAGAACATGGCTATCATGAAATGATGCACCATACAGCAGGGTACCTCCTCAATATCCCTATCCCATTACATAGAAGGATGGATGGTTTGAACATCCCAAACTTAAACAGCAATTCAATTTAATCTATGCTATTATGCTATCTGGTAACCTTTTATGGACAATTTTTTACTGGGAAACTTGGTTTTAGAACATCAGTATTACAAAAATTTGCAGCCATCACGTCTACATTATTTACAGAAGAATTAGAAAAATAAGTCAATTGTATCCCAGCAGAGATACTATATTCTACTAAGAGTCTTTATATAATCTTGGCCTTTGGTTTTTGAGATTAGTAATGTCAAAAGTAGTCATGAGGGAGTTTGCTTTATTCAAAGAATTTTATGTAAAATGCAACATAATTTTTTCTAGACATAAGTGTGTGGTTTTACAAAGGAAATGAACATACCTTCATTAAGTAGAACATCATATTATACCTCAAGAAAATGTCCCATGAGACACAGAGGGATACATATCCTCCTACATTCAATGTGTTTCAAAGGTACGCTGGTTACATACTCTTGCTAATTTGTATGCATTTTTTAAACTTCATACGATGATCATGCATGTTTGGTTTTCATTTAAATTGGGTCCAAATCTAATATAAAGATTATATAGTTGTGTCAGTTAACATTTGGAACCAGCCATCTTGGCTTATGATAATGTCTCTAAGCTTCATTAGTTGTGTAGCCTCAAGCAAGTCATACAACAGTCATATGTTTTCTAGTACTTTATTTTTAAAAAGACAATAAAAATATCTACTTTGCAAACATGAAATAAGCATTATGAGTAACATTCTAAAAACAAGTACGTCATAAAACAACTCTCCAGGAAATATTTGCTCTGGCTGATGCTGCATCCTCCCTCAAACAGCATTCAACAGAATACTGACACCAGAGAAAGCAGTGTGAGTATATTTGCTGATAAAACCTGCCATAATGTCTTTTCAGTTGTTCTAGAGATGTTCAAAAGTAACATATACAGGAAGGGGAGGAATGGAGTACGAAAAGGAGAATAATCCATTTAGAAATAAAATTGCAAGTAAGCCTTCATTTTCTTTCTGTAAATGGTTCCAAATATATGATAAGCATCAGTTAAAAAAACATGACTTGCACAAAATAACTGGCATGCATTGTCAATCTGTACAAGACAAGGCTTTACAAGTGGCACTAGCCTAAAGATGAAACTCACTGAACCACAGTGGCATGTCCATCCCATGCACCACACTGTACTAGTAACTGGGGAAGAATGCAGACATGGTTGTGGTTACTCACAGCATATTAATAATTAGACTTTTAAAATGAAGAATTTTATGTAAAACACCAAATATCAAAGTTGACCAAGAACAAACAGAAAGAAACAATGGTTGGATAATCAAGTCATCTCAAACCTCAGCCAGGCCTAGTAACCTTGAGCAGACGCAACAGCAAAGTAAGCAATTTAAAACATATTGGCTAATAGGATACTTTGTAGTTGCTTGATGTCTTGATGGAGCAAAGTCCTATACAAACTTCTAAAGTGAAAACCTAGAGGATGTGTTAAGGGAATATGGTTTAAATAAAATTATAACATGTATCATTTTACCTAGACCCTCATGTTCTGGCATTTACATGTTGTAAATGAGCAAAAGAAACTTATTCTAAATACTACCATTTCATTTTCAGACTAATTTAATCACAAGGAAAAACTAAATTGAAGGTCCCAGGCCCTAGTGGAGCTGGGGACTTCCTAATAGCTGAAGAGCTTCTGTTACAAGGAATCAGATGTCTGAGTCAAGACATCTCTAGTACAATGTCTCCATCTTGCTGGCAGAGTCAAACAAGTTCATGTTCCCAGACCCAGGGACCAATTCCTATCCTGACTCATGGAAACTCCCTTACTCAACCCCTTATGTCAAAATATAATTAGGCAATGCTATAGCCCACCCTTCTGCCCCTCCTTCTATGGTTTTATCCTTTAAATATATTGTACAATGTTCCTTCAGGGTTGTAGTTCAGCTCCCAAATCTGTTCTTTGGCACTGATGGATCAATACTGGCTTAATTACAATAAGTATTTGTCATCTGCATTGACTTGGTGTTGAGGTATGTTAGATTTAAGTGGTCTCCAAAATAGTAATCACCCTCATTACCCAGCATAGAATGAAATAGTTCACAGTACCCTCTGCCCAGGGCAGGGTTGGGGGCAACTTCTCCAACCAAAGCACAGCTCTCCCCATCAAATGAGAGCAAGTTCCAGTGAAGAACAAGGGCAACATCCAAAAACTAACTTCATAAACCCTCTTTCCATCCTGGAATCCAAAAACCCTGCATGAGTTTATAAATGCACAAACACTTGTTCCAAAGTACCTGTTGCCTCATTAGGAAGTCAAGAGTGAAAAGAATTTATTTTGCTTATGAAGGGTTTGTGGCTGGAAATGTAATTGTCATGGATCTTTAAACACAGGAAAGCTTCCTTGCTTTGCTTTTCTTGCCACAGAATTTAAAGGACTGCCAGTTGTTCCCATAATGTAGCAACTTGCAAAGTGTTTAGCTTTATATTTAGTTCACAAATAAGGAACTTTTCAAGATTTTATAATCAGCTGCAATGGGAAGGAGAATTCCCTTTTCTAAGAGAATTAACGCTCCTAATAGTTTTCCTGATCCTAAATGGACAGCCCTAACCACTGAACACACAGGCAGCACACCACACTAATTGGACTCTGAAGAATGTGTATGTGTGTGTGTGTGTGTGTGTGTGTGTGTTTGTAATAACGGTATTAAGACAAAGAAGTTATAAATTTGAGAGGGTGGGGACAAAAAGAGACAGAAGGAGTTAGATAGAGGGAGGAGTGGTGATGGGTGTGATATAAACACAGTATAGCATAATAACATATGAAATTCTCAAAAATTACAATAATTTTTAAAGAAAAAGTACAATATTAAATGTAAACTGAAGTCAGCATTTCTTTCACAGCAAAACTGTGACCTATAAGCTTCATTTTAATAGATATTAAAGAGTTGGCAGTATACAAAATTGTCTGATGAATAATTTAAACCAAAGTTACATTTAGTATTCTTTTCTGAAGACTTCTAATACATGTTTACATCTGAAGTCCAGAGTCAGTCTAAGTAAGTGAAGCATTTAACCCAGTAGTTCCCAAAATAATGCTATAACTGTGTAGTCTGCGCATTAGGTTATATTATGTTTTAATTTATAGTCATAATTCTCACTCCTTTTTCTAGACTAAAGTGTTTCTAAAGAGAAAGAAAAAAGATGAGTCTATGAAATTGCAATAACCAACTCAAACAGGAACACTCAAAGACCTCTTGAAGACTCATTCAGACCACAAGCCCAACGACCAGATGAGAACACTGAATCTCCAGTGCAGCCTCTGTCCCACAGACACTTGATTTCCACACACACTGAGTTGTTGTTCAGCTCTCTCAAAGAATACTTCACTTCATCAACTTTAGTGAAATTTATATTTACATTTCTCCTATTGGCTCAATCAGACAGGGGTGAATGAGATCTGAAACACCAGGAACTAGCCAAGGAGAAAAGAGGTCACCAACCCAGGGGAAAGGATAAACAAGGAAATAATTTCTAAACCTAAATTCTGTCCCCTATCTCTGACAACCAAGAGGAAACACAGAGGAATGAATGAGTTTCCAAGGGAAGTATGAGGATCCCAATAGAATGCATTTCTAAGGTCCTTCCTGAAGTCTTTAAGTAGTGCCTGTGGTACTGACATGACACAGTAAGGCAGTGAACCCACCATTGTTAACTACCTCTTTTTCCACTGGTGTGGCCCATGGTGCTTTCCTGCTAAGATTTTAGGGTAATTCTAATCCTTAACCAGTGTGAACAGTATCACAATACTTGTACTGTGAGCTCATACTGATGGCTTGCTTTTCATAAACTGTCACAGATGCCACCTTACTGAGCGTTGAATACCTTAAACTCGGAATAAACCAAGTTGAAAAGAGCCAAATACTTTATTCAATGCATAAAATTTGAGAAGCATCAGTCAAAACAAATTTTAAAGTGCACATTGGTTTCAGTTCTGCTGAGCCATTATTTCTTTCCATAGAAAACTATCACAAAGGTTTGAATTCTATACTTACTAGGAAAATAAAAGCAACTTTGTGTCATATATAAACATATTGCCTATGTGAGTCTGTCAAAATTTCTAGGATCTTCTTAACCTAAAGTCTAGTGTGTTTGCTAAAACTTCTAATTCTCATAGATCACAGTACTAAAAGTTCAAAATCTTTAAGAAGACATATCAGTAATGTCAGTCAACTATCTCTTTGGACATGATTAAAACTGGACAAAAGTTGATTGACAATCAGAAAAATACACTACTATTCAGAAAACGATGGCTTTCCCTATGAACCGCAGGCCATGTGTGCTTCAGCTGAGATTAACTAGGCAAGGCTAAGCTGCCTCTGATAGTTTCAATTCTATTTTATTTTGTTCTCGTGGCCATGATCTAGATCATAGTAACGAAGAATTAAATAATTTCATCGCCAAAACAATCCAATACATATGTGTTTAGTGACTGTCACAGTTTGTATGTGAACTGTCCCCACAGACACATGTGTTTGAACAGTTGGTTTCCAGACGGCAACACTGTGGGAAATAGATGAAGCTTTTAGAGAAGGAGTATAGCTAGCAGACATGGGACTTTAGGGAGAGGTCTTGTTACTTCCAGCCAGGCCTCAGCTTCAACACCAAGCCCTCTGTTTTCTAATCCTGCCAGAATGTGACAAGTAATTTCTTCACAGTCCTACTGCCATTGAAGCCATTCCCTCCCTTTCCTTGCACGGTGACTGAATGTAGACACTGGAGAGTCTTATACTCTGAAGCGGGAACTTGTCCTGTATTTTCTTTGTTCTGGGAGGTAGACTTCGAGACTAAGATTAGCAAAGAGGAGGTTTCCTGGTCAGGTAGCATCTATGAGGTAGTAAGGCAGTTAGGATGGGAAGAAATAAGCTGATATGATCCTGCCTATCACTATAGCCAAACTTCATTGCATCCTATGGAACCCACTGAAGTAAGAAAATCCCTCAGAGTTGTTTGGACTTGTGGTAGGGAACCAGACCTTTGTCCTATAACAATGACCTACTGCTGGATGTGGACCACCCTTGGGAGGTGATGGAAACTGAGCCAACAACAACATCTGGAATACTCAGCTGTGATGTGACAGCAGGTGGAATGAAGGGATCACAGGTGGCATACGGAGCATCCACTCCTAGTCCCTGGAGTGAAGACTGTTGCTAATCAGTGATATCAAGCTGCAAGCACTCTGACATTAGGCAGATGCAATGAGAAATTCATTTCATGCTCTTCTGCCCAGGTAAATCTGAAGAAATGCACCTTGACAAAGAATAAAATCTGGGAACAGCCTTGGGGAAATGTAATAAATGCAACTCATTTCTGAGATAATCAGCATCCTCAAACATCTTCAAGTATGAATTTAAATTTACTCTCATATATGTATACACATACCAATATATATTAAGACTTTTAAATCAAGAAATTTTAGACTAGCAGTATCTAGGGTCAGGTATACGTGGCGTCACCCTGGTGGACACATATCAAATGGAGAGCTTGCCTAGCTGTCCCCTGCTTAAGACAAAGTAAAAATGATGTACTTGCAGAGAAGAAAGATAAATGCATAGGAAATTTAGTTTGACAATAACGTTTTATTTCCTCCTTACTATACTGTGTTGATTGTGGAGGAGATAGATCCGGTTCTAAATTCCTCATCTGAATAAAATGTAAAATGTTCATTTCCTTTTGTTTATTTCTCACTGTCTTCATGCATCTCAGCTGGAATATTTTGCCTCTATCTCATATCTGAAAAGACTCATGCCAGCCTCCTCACCAAATTCACTCTGAGCATTTTGCCAGTTTTCAAGCTACAACACAGACAGCATCAACACATCATGCTCTGAGACAGAGCACATCTGAAACACATCTGAAAAGCAGAAAGGTGTTAATGATCTTTAAGTCAAAAGTACAGGATGAAAGAAAATTAAATGATTTTCATCTAATTTTATTGAGGTACACTTAGCAAATAAACATGCATATGTTTAAGGTAGGCAGCATAATTGCTCAAGATAAGAAGACAGAAATACATTATAAAAATATCCTGACCAAGCTAATTAAAATATCCATCACCTCATAGAATTGTCATTTGGGTGTAATGAAAGCTTTTAAAATCTACTCTTAGAGTTGTCAAGTACACAGCACAGTACTAGCAACTAGACTCAATATTGAGTCTTGTTGTCTTCATCCCTCATAACTGAGCCCTTGAAGCATTTGATTGGCATTTCTCCATTTCCATATCCCCTACTTCTAGTTCCCACCATTCTACTCTGATTTTGAAATAATATAACTTCTTTTAGATTCCACTAACAAATTAAATCATGGAATATTTATACAACTATACTTGGATTACTTTACTTAACACACTGTACACAAGAGTCATCCATGTGGACATTAAAAAGAGAGAAATGTATATGTATATATATGATAAATATTTCCACTTTATGAATTTTTTTTACTTCTAGCAGGTAAATGCAGGCAGCACTTCAGGGTGCTCACTGCCCCTTGTATTTGTGTATGAAAGGCTATCTACTAAAACCCCACACTCAAACACAGAAAATTGATGAGTCTGACAAAGCTGCTATGTGTATTATGAACATTAATGAAAATTGCTAGGATGGCTTCTCTTTAAAAAGAATTGTCCATGCTGTCATAAATTCACATATACTGCATTTTATTCTTCACTCACTCACAGAAGGACATTGGTTGGCTCCATGGCTTGCCTACTGTACACAGTGCTTCAGTAACATTGAGAACGTGACTACCATTTTTAAGATACTTATTTCATTTTCTTTGAGTATATACTCAAGGTTAAGAGTTGTCAGATCAGTCATTAAATTTTTTAGGGCCATCATACTGTTCTACATAACGTTTGTACCTGTTGACAGTTTCATCAACAGTAGATAAGGGCTCACTATCCACCAGACCCTCATTAGCACTTGCTTTATCTCTTTGAGAAGTCTTCCTAATTGATCTAACATGAAGTATCACGTTAGGTTTGATTTACACTTTCATGATGGTTAGTGATATTGACCACATTTGATGGTTCTCTGTGCAGCTTCTTTTGAGAAATGTCTGCCTGAGCCTTCAGCCTATTTATTTATATTTACTTATTTTTTTTAATTATCTTACTTGTTTGTTGGTTCGTTGGTTAATTGATTGGTTTTTTTCAAGACAGGGTTTCTCTGAGTGTCTCTGGCTGTCCTGGAACCTGCTTTGCCGATCAGGCAGGCCTCCAACTCAGAGATACACTTGCCTCTGCCTCCCGAGTGCTAGAATTAAAGATATGTGCCACATACACAGGAGGAAATGGGCAAAAGAATGAATAAGGGTAGGACTGGGAGGTAAGGTGAGTGGGGGCTGTGATGAGGATGTAAAATGAATAAATAAATTAATGGTAAAAATGTGTCAGTAAGGCCCTGTGTATATGAAGTAGCTCCTGTCCTGAGAAGTGTCTGGACAGACTGTCCAGGAAGGAGGGGAGGAGGCCTTCACTCTTGTATTCTCTTAGGTGTTTTTTGGGTTTTTTTTTTAACTATCATTTCCTGGAGGGGTGGTTAGGTTTTGTAATAACATCTGAGAATACTGTCCAGATCAAAGTGAATTGATTTCATACTGCAAGTGAACTTTTAACTTTGGCTTCATGTTCATGGAATGAGCTAATCTGCCATAGATCACATATAAAATCTGCTTAGCAGCAGTGTATCATGGCCAGAATTGAGAATAAGATTGAGAAATATGAGGCTACTTACATATATGTACATATACATGTCTTTCCTTGTGAAACCTAAAATAATAATGATATAAAAAAAGAGGCAAGTAAGGAGAACTAATTTTAGGGAGTGGGAGGATGCACGGTTATGAATTTCTCTTGCCCTGCATTTTGTTTTTAAAGCTTAACCAAAAATGTGCTCTGAATAAAATAGGAAAAGTGCAATGAAAATTACAGTGCCATGTCAGCCAAACATTGAAATGTTTTACAGATTTAAACTGTATTCTGGTTTCAATTTTTTCATGCCATACAATCAGTGTTGGCTCTAGGCCATGCATCCACTTAAGTTGGAAACCTCTTTGCAGGCAGAACATTGCTGAGTTATTTGGGTTTCTGGTTTCCTCTGAGCACAACTCTCATGGAGTCAGCTCTTTGCCACGAGCCTGAGGCCCAAGAAAAGAACTATATTTTCCATGCACTTTTGTGACCAGCTAAACCATAGTTGCCAGTTTTATAGGTTGTAGAAAATATATAAAAAACATTTTACCTCTGTCCAAGAGGTAAAATGTCTACAGTTCCCTATATTGTGCACAAAACACCAGAGCAGAGAAGTCATTTTCATTTAACAACAGTGTTAGCAATGACACTAAGAATCAAAATGCCTTAAATATTAATTAGTTATGGTGAAAGTAGGAAACAGGAATGTGTAAGGGGCTCTGCTTTGGGAACGAGGTACTTATGATGCAGTGGTACTGATTAAGTTCTAGGTCCTCTGCTCATTTTCTTCACATTTCTTGCTTCATTTTCCTTATCTATGAAATGGGTAGATTGGAAGACATGATCTAAGAATCTTTCTTTTATTAATACATGCTCCAGTTATGACAATTTCTTAGATGTACTTTAAGTATGTGACTTATTTTCAAAATATGTGTGTAGATTTTGGGGGAAAATATGCATGATTTATAATTCACTGACATTTCTAAGCCCAAAATGTACCAATCACAATCTATAAAAAGATAACCAACAGAATGAGCAAAAATATTTGTAAGTAATATGTCAAAAACTATACTTCACTAAACATAACAACTTTCCCTAACATAGCTAATACCCCGCACAACCAACCATTCAATAAATCAACCAAGGAACCCACACTCCCCACCTCCAAACAATAAAACCATAGGAAAGCAGTCTTATTAATAAATGGGCTAGAGTCAAGCAGGCTAAGACATCCAGTCCGAGCAGAACTAATTACATCCTCTCCCACTGAGTTGCAACCAGGCAGTCCAGTTATGGGAAGGGGATCCAATTGCAGGCAACAGAGTCAGAGACAGCCTCTGCTCTGATTGTTAGAAGACCCACTTGAAATTCAAGCTGCACATCTGCTCCAAATCTGTAGGAGTCCTAGGTCCGGCCCCTGCATGTTTCCTGGTTAGTGGCCCAGTGTTTGTGAACCCAGTGTCATGGGCTCACATTAGTTGACTCTGTAGGTCTTCTTACGGTATCCTTGACCCTTCCAGTTCACTCAATTCTATCTCACTCTTCCAAAGGCTCCCTGAGCTCTGCCAATGTTTGACTGTGGGTCTCTACATATGTTTCCATCCACTGCTAGATGAAGCCTCTCAGGAGACAGTTACCCTAGGTTCTTGTCATACGTGTGTACTGACACTTCTTTTATGTTTCTCATAGAGTTTTTAGAAGTCTGTTTGTTTAATGATGGTGTGATAGTTCAGATCAGACCACAGTTTCAGAGCCAAGCTACCTCTCCATTCTCACGTACCTCCTCTAGTCAAGAAGCAACCTGAAACCATTGACTTTTCACTTTATTTAGCAAAGGAAGGTATGTGGGGGAGGTATCCTACTTTTATGATTAATCCTCTAAAAGCATTTTTCATAAGCCTACTAGGAAGGTTAAAAATTTCATGTCATCAATGCTTTACCTTCTGTCAGACCTCATGCTATATAACCAAGACAGAGCACTCAAGTACTCATGATGGTCAAGAAAAATTCTCTATTAAAACACTGAATGTGGCTGTCAGCATAATATGTTAACAGTCATCTCCTTTCAGCAGAGGTGGGAACAGGGTATAACTACTTTCCATCAGTTCTGGTTTAAAAAAAAAAAAAGGAGCCATATGACTTTTAAAATCTGAGGCTGAAAAGCAGTAAGATTGACATGTCAGTGCCCATCACAGCTCCAACCACAAACCCTTTGGTCTTCAAGAGTGACTTGTCTGAAGATACACTGGTACAATAGAGGCACAAAGCTGGTGGGAGTAACCAATCAGCATTTGATTTACTTATAGCCTACACCACAAGATGGAACCCATACCCTACACTACTTGGGTGACCAAAAGCCTGAGAGTGGATAGCGCAGGGACTTAGAGTAAGACCAATTACTATTTTTTCTTTAAAAAAAAAACATAAAAACAAAAAAGTAGCAATAACATGACTCCTAAATGACATTCTGCTGTACTCATAGATCAGTGCCTTGCTCAGTCATCATCGGAGAAGCTTCCGCCTACAGCAGATGGAAACAGATACAGAGATCCACAAACAGCTATTCTGCAAAGAGTGAGACAACTTGAAACACTAAGCCCTAAATGGATGTCTCCATCAAGTCTTTTCCCCTCAGTGTTCAAAGAATCCTCTGGAATCAAAAGGATGGAGGGCATTAAGAAAACAAACAAACAAAAACACAAAAATAAAACAAACGTTCTAAATCAACATGAGCAAAACTCATGTGAACTCACAGAGACTGAAGCAGCGTGCACAGGACCTGCACAGGTCTGCTCTAGGTCTTGTGAGTGCTTGTCATGGCCTCCAGTTTAATGTTTTTGTGGAATTCCTAAGTGTGCAAATGCCCGAGTCTCTTACTCTTGTGCTTTCTCATCATAGGCTCTTTTACTTCTGTTTCTCTTATCCAACTCTGATGTGATAGTCTTTATTGTATCTTATTTTATTTTATTTTGTTATATTTTATTATTAAAAAATAAAACACAAAATTAGCTGTACATGGCAACAAATGCCTACAATCTCAGCACTTGAGTAAGCAAAAAAAGAGGATGGGGAGCAGAGGCAAAAGGAGGATTGCTACAAATTCAAGGCTAGCCTTATCTGTACAGCAAGGTCTAGGCCAGCAAGGGCTGCACAGTGACACACCCCCTACAGTAGAAAATATAGTGTTCCCTTTGGAAAATAAATTAAATTTTACAAAAAAGGCAAAAAATTAAATTAAAATGTTCATAAAATTTATAAAATGACAAACAATCATCACTGAGAACATACGTACAGGTAATATATAAGGAGAGCAGTCTATATTCAGGAAAAAAATATGTATATATGCATATGCGTATATACATATATTAACAACTGGTGAAAAAAGATCATTAATTTTAAAGAGTGCAAGAAGGGGTGTATGAAAAGATTTAGTGGAGGAAGAAAGGAAAAGGAGAAATTTTTTTAAATGGGTAGTTATAGTGTATTTATTTGTTTAGTTTAAAATTTACTTATTTATTCACTTTACATACCAATAACAGCATCCTCTTCTACTAGTCCCCTCTCTCCCAGCTTCTACCCTACTCTCCCTCGTCTTCTTTTCTGAGAAGGGAAGACCCCTCCCAGTATCCTACACACACACACACACACACACATACACACACACACACACGTCACTGCAGGTGAATCCTTTCTCCCTGAGGCCAAACAAGACTGACCAGCTAGGGGAATGAGATCCATGGGCAGGCAACAAATTCAGGGACAGCCCCATGCTCCTATTGTTGGGGGACCTGATGAAGACCAAGCTGCACATCTGCTATGTATGCTCAGGGGGCCTAGGTCCAGTCCATGATAGCTCCTTGGTGGTTCAGTCTCTGGGAGTCCCTGAGGGTCTAGGTTGGTTGACTCTGTTGGCCTACATGTGGACTCCCTATCCTTCAAGAAGACTTCTTTTTTTTTCCTCAAACCTACAGCACCAGGTATTCCCAGGTGGTCTCCCATCCAAGTGCTAACCAGGCCCGACCCTGCTTAGCTTCCGAGATCAGAGGAGATCGGGCACATTCAGGGTGGTATGGCCGTAGACTCAAGACGACTTCTTTATTCTTCTTCTTCATTTTCTTTTTCTAATGCTGGCTTTGGATGACTTTAACCTTTGATCTTCCTACTTCCACTTGTCAAGTGCTAGAATTACATGTGCCAACATATCCACTCCATACGTGCTGGGATCTAATCCAAGACTTATTGCATGCTAGAGATTGTGGTTTGAATGAAAATGCCCCCCATACATTAATTTTTTTCTTTTCTTTATTAGATATTTCCTTTTTAAAAAATTAGACATTTTCTTTATTTACATTTCAAATGGTATCTCCTTTCCCAGTTCCCCTCTGAAAAAAATAAAACAAAACCAAACCTTGTTCCCTCCCCCTCCCTCTGCTCAATAGTGCACCCTCTCCCGCTGCCTGGCCCTGACATTCCCCTATACTGGGGCATAGAACCTTCACAGGATCAAGGGCCTCTCCTCCCATTGATGATTGATTAGGCCATCCTCTGCTACATATGCTGCTGGAGTCATTAGTCCCACCATGTGTACTCTTTGGTTGGTGGTTTAGTCCCTGGGAGCTCTGAGGGTACTAGTTAGTTCATATTGTTGTTCATCCTAAGGGGCTTCAAATCCTTCAGTTCCTTTGGTCCTTTCTCTAGCTTCTTCATTGGGGACCCTGTGCTCAGTCCAATGGATGGATGTGAGCTTCTACTTCTGTATTAGT
>JADRCD010154817.1:34529-44863 GCA_019843815.1 Montemys delectorum | reverse complement strand
GCCTGCCATCCTGCTTGTCCTGTATTGGTCTTGGGGTCACCATCCTTATACCTTCCACATCAGGGGCCAGGATGTCTGGGGTTTGGTTTGGCAGGTTCTAAGCGTTCCTGATTTATCTTTGCTCATATGGAAACTTAAAGAAAACCTGATTCTCGTTACCATCCCATCCTCTTGGCGATCTCTTTTCCTGTTTAAGATCCCGCTAAATCATCCTACCCTCTGACCACTTCTCCTAGTCCCTTTCAGTAAGTCACTAGTCCTTCTCTGGTCAGTCATTCATGAAATTTTGCTGTATTTGCAGCAACTTGTAGGCACAGAGTCTGGGAGACTGTAACCATTGAGATCTCTCCATGCCTTCCAGTAAGTTGGTTTTTCCTTTTAGTATTGGTTCTCAGGATATGTCCTCAGCAAGTGTCTCACAGTTTAGTGGGGCAAATGTGAGCACAGAATCCACAGAAGCAAATCTCCTGATGTACAAGATGCCAGACTCCTGTCATTAGATGGCCTGAGTTTGTACCCAACCCTAGCTTTGGACCCTGTGAGTGAAGCAATTGCCCTAGCTTCTTCTCTGCACTGCCAGGACCCAGGAAGACGGGGTATCTACATTTGATTAGATCCTCAATGGTGAAGACATGAACATGTGAGTGAAGGAAGTAAGGGCTAGAGGAGGTAGTGCAAGACTTTCAGAGCCAATAGTGTAAGGAGTAAGGGACAGGACAGTGAGCAGCCGGAAGTGAGTGGCTGAATGCACACACAAGTGAGGACTGGATTTCCTGATGGCTGAAAAGCCAGTTCAGGGTCTGGGCTAGAGCTGTATGAGTCTGAGCAAGGAAGTAGGAGTCTGGGTTGGGACCCCGGGGGAAAAACTCACTTTTGCGTTTCTGAACATGATCCTCCCCTTCGCTCAAAGATTCTTTCAAGCTCTCCCTGGAATGAACTTGGCTGAAAATGTGAGATCGAGCTCCCAAGAAGGAGCGAGGACCACTGGCTGTGCTTTTGGAACCCACATGCGAAGGCGTGGTGGTAACTGTGCTGTGGGACTTGTGTGAGAGTTGGGAGGCACTTGGGACGCGATGATGTAAACGGTGCTGCATATGATCTCCACGATGGTGTCGTTGCTCCCTGTGGTGGTGCTCACCATGCTCACCGTGGTGAGCGTGGGCTTGATGACCCTCAGGGTGGCGGCGAGATCCTTCGAGGCGCTGGGACGGTGCATTGGAGCGATGGGAAATGTTTTCTGCCTGCCGAGACTGCCTTCTGTTCTGCGGCTGGTCAAGATGGTGAGACCTCTCCTGGTGGGTTGTCCCTTGGCGGCTGCTAATAGAGGGTTGGGGCAAAACTACACTGGCTCTACGGGTGTTATCTTGGTTGGGATGATGATGTGGGTCGGTATGAGATCCACTCTGGGGTCCACCAGAGTGCTGAGACTCACCAGGGGGGAGAGATCCGCCATAAGTCTGAGGAATATTGCTAGGTAATGTGGCGAGATGGGCCCTGTCCTGCTGATATGAATGATGGGAGAAGGCACTATCATGGAAGTCTGAGAACTCACGCAAATGCTGGGATTCGTTTTGCTGATGGAACCCAGCATGATGTTGGGGTGGTTGTTGGAACATCCCATGTTGAGGAGAATCATAATGGACGCCACTGAGGTTTGGCCTATGCAGGGTGGGGTGGGGATGAGGGTAGGGGTGGGGTTGGGGGTTGGAGGATGATGGGTGGAAGTGATGGCTTGGATGTAAGCTACCGGGGTGTGTCTCGTCTGTTCTTGAAGGTTGATCCATGAATGTCTTGGAGCCCCTGGAACAAAGACAGCTCGAGTGGAGAACCCAAAGTCCCTTTTCTGGATCTCCTAAAGCTAAGCTTAATCCAACTACAGCCCCAGCTTCCAGGAAGCTCTAACTATTCTCTTGGAATTCTCCTCTCTATGATGTCATCAGCGTGCTTGGGTCTCATTTTACAAATGAGGACTTCCTTTGGGCTTATCATTCAGAACTGAGAATTATTATGTCTAAACAAAACAAAACAAAACAAAACACAAACAGATAAAAGATAAAGAAAAAGAATTATTGTATCTCACTCACCTCTTTATTGTAAAATAAGAAAACTGGGCTGGGTGTGATAGTAAAGCCCTCCCAACCCAGCACTAGGGAGGTGTAGACAGGTAGATCCCTGTGCGCTCAAGACCAGTCTGGTCTACACAGTAAGTTCCAAGTCAACCAGAACTACACTGTAGGCATAAATTTTTTGCAACCTACTTTTAATAAGCGTTCAACCTCTCCTCTAGCCCACTACCCAGCAGAGGTAGTGGAAGAGAAGTTATTAGGAATAGGAGGAAGGGGACCTGTTCAGTAATAGTTCTTTGGGGGAAAGCTTGATCTTTGGCAGCAGTTCAGTCCTATAGCAAATACCAAATACAATTCAGCAGCTGCAGACCAGTCCGGTCATCAAGCAGGCATCAGGCACAAACCAGCAACTGTAGTTCAATTCTGAAGAAACCGCCAGGCTTGCCAACTGGCCTGAGTCAAGGCCACTGTATCTGCAAGCTGCCAAAGGAGAAGGAACCTCCAGAGTAGTTCTTGGGCGTTTTTCAATGTCAGAGTTATCACAAGTTGAGCTCAACATTGCTATGTAAGGTGAATCAATACATGTGAGTCTTTAGTAAAGAATACGGAGGCAGAGCAAACCAAACCAAGGCTCGGTGCTCATCTCCCACTGTCTGTGGCGTCATATTTATACCCCTTCATCAAGTGACCTTTCATATGTCTGCTCTATCAAAACCTGTGTCTGCTTCAGGAAAACAGTCTTTCATGTGTTTGCTTTAGCAAGAGATCCCTTCGCCTGTGTGCCCCAGCAAAACATCATTTGATATAACTAACTTTCCAAAGAACGAGAAGTTTCCGCTTCACTACACAGTGAAACTTTATCTCAAAAAACAACAAAAACCTCAACAAGCTGAAGGTGATCCATCAGGGCAATGGCAAATCAAGACCGAGAAAAGTGTGTGGCTCTATGGGTTAAATGCTTGCTATATAAGCTGGATGGGCCTGAGTTCAGCTCCCTAGAACCCTTCAGTGCTAGACACAGCAACGCAGGTATCACAATCCCTAGGCTCCATTGGAGAGATGGGATGCAAAACAAAGGGACTCTACAGAGGCTGGATGTCTAGTTAGGCTGCTGTATGCAATGTTGAACAATAAGAGATCCTGTCTCCAGGTAGAAGGTGTGGGAAATCAAGGATGCTCTGAGCGTGTAAAGTCCTAAGTGAACACGTGTTGTTGATATGAGCTGGCCATTTGGTGATACACACTTGTAATGCCTGCCAGCAAGGAAGCTCATGAATTTGAGGGCAACCTTGCCTATCTAGTGATACTGTCTTTCTTTCTTATTTATTTATTTATTTATTTATTTTTATTGGATATTTTCTTTATTTATATTTCAAATGTTATCCCCTTTCCTGGTTTCCCTCCCTCCCAGAAACATCCTATCACATCTTCCCTCCCCCTGCTTCTATGAGGGTGTTACTCCACCCACCCACCCACTCCCACCTCCCCAGCCTCGATTCCCCTACACTGGGGCACCTATCAAGCCTTCATAGGACCAAAGACCTCTCCTTCCATTGGTGCATGACAAGGTCATCCTCTGGTACATCTGCAGCTGGAACCGTGTGTACTCCTTTGTTGATAGCTTAGTCCCTGGGAGTTCTGGGGAGTCTGGTTGGTTGGTATTGTTATTCTTCCTGTGGGGTTGCAAACCCCTTCAACTCCTTCTCTAACTCCTCTATTAGGAACCTCACGCTCAGTTCAATGGTTGGCTGCTAACATCTGCCTCTGTACTTGTCAGGCTCTGGCTGAGCCTCTCAGGAGACAGCCATATCAGGCTCCTTTCAGCAAGAACTTCTTGGCATCCACAATAGTGTCTGGGTTTGGTAACTGTATGTGGGATGAATCCCCAGGTGGGACAGTCTCTGGGTGGCCTTTCCTTTAGTCTCTGCTCTACACTTTATCTCCATATTTACTCTTGTATGTATTTTGTTCTCCTTCTAAGAAGGAACAAAGCACCCACACTTTGGTCTTCCTTCTTATTGAGCTTCAATGTGGTCTGTGAATTGTATCCTGGTTATTTGGAGCTTTTGGGCTAGTATCCATTTATCAGTGAGTGCATAACATGTGTTTTCTTTTGCGATTGGGTTACCTCACCCAATATGATATTTTCTAGTTCTATCCATTTGCCTAAGAATTTCATGAATTCATCATTTTTAATAGCTGAGCAGTACTCCATTGTGTAAATGTACCACATTTTCTGTATCCATTCCTCTGTTGAAGGACATCTGGGTTCTTTCCAGCTTCTGGCTATTATAAATAGGGCTGCTATGAACATAGTGGAGCATGTGTCCTTGTTATATGTTGGAGCATCTTTTGGGTATATGCCCAGGAGTGGTATAGCTGAGTCCTCCAGTAATACTATGTCCAATTTTCTGAGGAACCACCAAACTGATTTCCAGAGTGGTTATACCAGCTTGCATTCCCACTAGCAATGGAGGAGTGTTGTTCCTCTTTCTCCACATCTTTGCCAGCATCTGCTGTCACCCAAGTTTTTGATTTTAGCCATTCTGACTGGTGTGAGGTGGAATCTCAGGGTAGTTTTGATTTGCATTTCCCTGATGACTAAGGATGTTGAACATTTCTTTAGGTGCTTCTTGGCCATTGTTCCTCAGTTAATACTCCTCAGTTGATATTCCTCAGTTGAGAATTCTTTGTTTAGCTCTGCACCCCATTTTTAATAGGGTTATTTGGTTCTCTGGAGTCTAATTTCTTGAGTTCTTTGTATATATTGGATATTAGCCCTCTATTGGATGTAGGATTGGTAAAGATCTTTTCCCAATTGTTGGTTGCCTTTTTGTCTTATTGACAGTGTCCTTTGCTTTACAGAAGCTTTGCAATTTTATGAGGTCCCATTTGTCAATTCTTGATCTTAGATCATAAGCTATTGGTGTTCTGTTCAGGAATTTTTCCCCTGTGCCCATATGTTCGAGGCTCTTCCCTACTTTCTCCTCTATAAGTTTCAGCGTATCTGGTTTTATGTAGAGGTCCTTGATCCACTTGGACTTGAGCTTTGTACAGAGAGATAGAAATGGATCGATTTGCATTCTTCTACATGCTAACTGCCAGTTGAACCAGGACCATTTGTTAAAAATGCTGTCTTTTTCCCACTGAATAGTTTTAGCTCCTTTGTCAAAGATCAAGTGACTATTTGTGGGTGGGCTCATTTCTCGGTCTTCAATTCTATTCCATTGATCTTCCTGCCTGTCACTCTACCAATACCATGCAGTTTTTATCACTATGGCTCTATAATACAGCTTGAGGTCAGGGATGGTGATTCCCCCAGAAGTTCTTTTATTGTTGAGAATAGTTTTCAATATCCTGGGTCTTTTGTTATTCAAAATGAATTTGCAAATTGCTCTTTATAACTCTATGAAGAATTGAGTTGGAATTTTGATAGGGGTTTTTTGAATTTGAATTTGAATTTGAATCTGTAGATTGCTTTCAACAAGAAGGCCATTTTTACAATATTAATCCTGCCAATCCATGAGCATGGGAGATCTTTCCATATTCTGAGATCTTCTTCGATTTCTTTCTTCATTTTTCTTATCATATAGATCTTTCATTTGCTTGGTTAGAGTCACACCAAGGTATGTAATATTATTTGTGGCTATTGTGAAGGGTGTCATTTCCCTAATTTCTTTCTTAGCCTGTTTATCCTTTGAGTAGAGGAAGGCTACTGACTTGAGTTAATTTTATATCCAGCCACTTTGTTGAAGTTGTCTATCAGCTTTAGGAGTTCTCTGGTAGAATTTTTGGGCTCAGTTAAGTATATGATCATATCATCTGCAAATAGTGATATTTTGACTTCTTCCTTTCCAATTTGTATCCCTTTGACCTTGGCAGCCTTGTCTACTTCCTAATTTTAGTGGGATTGCTTCAGGTTTCTCTCCATTCAGTTTGATGTTGGCTACTGGTTTGCTATATATTGCTTTTACTATGTTTAAGTGTGGGCCTTGGATTCCTGATCTTTCCAAGACTTTTAATATGAAGGGATGCTGAATTTTGTCAAATGCTTTCTCAGCATCTAATGAAATGATCATGTATTTTTTTCTTTGAGTTTGTTTATGTAGTGGATTACAGTGTTAGATTTCCATATATTGAACCATCCCTGCATCTCTGGGATGAAGCCTACTTGATCATGGCGAATGATCGTTTTGATGTGTTATTGGATTCAATTTGCAAGAATTTTATTGAGTATTTATGCATCAATGTTTATAAGGGAGATTGGTCTGAAGTTTTCTTTCTTTGTTTGGTCTTTGTGTGCTTTAGGTATAAGCGTAATTGTGGCTTCATAGAATGAATTGGGTAGTGTACCTTCTGTTTTTATTTTGTGGAATAGTTTGAAGAGTATTGGTATTAGGTACTAATTAGTATAAAATATTGGCATTCTTCTTCCTCTTCTTCTTCTTCTTCTTCTTCTTCTTCTTCTTCTTCTTCTTCTTCTTCTTCTTCTTCTTCTCCTCCTCCTCCTCCTCCTCCTCCTCCTCCTCCTCCTCCTCCTCCTCCTCCTCCTCCTCCTTCTTTTTCTTCTTCTTCTCCTTCTTTTGGTTTTTCAAGACAGGGTTTCTCTGTGTAGCCTTGGTTGTCCTAGAACTCACTCTGTAGATCAGGCTGGCCTCAAACTCGGAAATCCACCTGCCTCTGCCTCCCAAATGCTGGGATTAAAGGTGTGCATTACCACAGCCTGGCCGTTAGGCCTTCTTTAAAGGCCTGATAGAATTCTCCACTGAACCCATCTGGTCCTGGGCTTTTCTTTGGTTGGGAGACTGTTAATGACTGCTTTATTTCTTTAGGGGTTATGGGACTGTTTAGATGGTTTATCTGATCCTTGGCCCCTTGTATGTGTCTAGAAAATTGTCCATTTCATCCAAATATTCCAATTTAGTTGAGTAGGATCTGATGATTTTTTTTTAATTTTCAGAGTTTTTGTTGTTATGTCTCCCTTTTCATTTCTGATTTTATTAATTTGGATAATGTTTTTGTGCCCTCTGGTTAGTCTGGCTAAAGGTTTATCTATCTTGTTGATTTTCTCGAAGAACTAGCTCCTGGTTTTGTTGATTCTTTGTATAATTCTTTCTGTTCCTATTTGGTTGATTTCAGCCCTGAGTTTGATTATTTCCTGCTGTCTACTCCTCTTGGGTATATTTGCTTCTTTTTGTTCTAGAGCTTTCAGGTGTGCTGTCAAGCTGCTAGTGTAAGCTCTCTCCAGTTTCTTTTTGGAGGCACTTAGAGCTAGAGTTTTCCTCTTACCACTGATTTCATTGTTTCCCATAGTTTTGATATGATGTGTCTTCATTTCCATTAAATTCTAAAAAGTCTTTAATTTCTTTCTTTATTTCTTCCTTGACCAAGTATCATTGTGTAGAGCATTGTTCAGTTTCCATGCGTATGTGTGTTTTCCATTGTTTTTGTTGGAATTTAAGACCAACCTTAGTCTGTGGTGATCTGATAGGGTGCATGGGATTATTTCAATCTTCTTGTAGCTGTTGAGCCTTGTTTTGCGGCCAATTATATGGTCAGTTTTAGAGAAGGTACATGAGATGCTGAGAAGAATGTATATTCTTTTGTTTCAGGATGAAATGTTTTATAGATATCTGTTAAATCCATTTAGTTCATAATTTCTGTTAGTTTCACTGTGTTTCTGTTCAGTTTCTGTTTCCATGCTCTGTTCATTGCTGAGAGTGGGGTGTTAAAGTCTCACACTATCATTGTGTGGGGTATGAGGTGTGCTTTGAGCTTTAGTAAAGTTCCTTCTATGAATATGGGTGCCCTTGCATTTGTAGCATAGATGTTCAGAATTGAGAGCTCATCTTGGTAGATTTTTCCTTTGACCAGTATGAAGTGTCCTTCCTTATCTTTTTTGATAACTTTTGGTTGAAAGTTGATTTTATTTGCTATTATAATGGCTACTCCAGCTTTTTCCTTGGGACCATTTGCTTGGAAAATTGTATTCCAACCTTTTACTCTAAGGTAGTGTCTGTCTTTGTCCTTGAGGTTCGTATCATGTATGCAGCAAAATTCTGGGTCTTGTTTATGTATCCAATCTGTGTCTTTTTATTGAGGAATGATTCCATTGATGTGAAGAGATATTAAGGAAAAGTAATTGTTATTTCCTGTTATTTTTGTTGTTAGAGGTGGAATTATTTTTGTGTGGCTATCTTCTTTTGGGTTTGTTGAAAGATTACTTTCTTGCTTTTTCTAGTATGTAGTTTCCCTCCTTGAGTTGATGTTTTCCATTTATTATCCTTTGAAGGGCTGGATTTATGGAAAGATATTGTGTAAATTTGGTTTTGTCATAGAATATCTTGTTTTCTCTATCTATGGTAATTGAGAGTTTTGCTGGGTATAGTAGTCTGGGCTGGCATTTGTGTTCTCTTAGGGTCTGTATGATCTTCTAGTTTTCATAGTCTCTGGTGAGAAGTCTGGTGTAATTCTGATAGGCCTGCCTTTATATGTTACTTGACCTTTTTTCTTTGCACTTGCTTCCCAACATCTGATTATCTCTAGTGCTACCTGCCCTTGCTAAATCTGACCGAAGCCTGTCCTTCCTGTGATCCTGGTTGAGTTAGAACTCCTCAGTGTCCAGCTGTTTCTGTGATCCTGTGATTCCAGGATCCTGTGATTCTGAAATTATGGGTGTATCAGAGTTCCTGGGAGTCAAGCTGCCTCTGAGACCATGAGATCCTGGTGTGACCAAGCTCCTGGAATCCTGAGATCCTGGAATCAT
Source organism: Montemys delectorum (assembly GCA_019843815.1). Classification (NCBI taxonomy): domain Eukaryota; kingdom Metazoa; phylum Chordata; class Mammalia; order Rodentia; family Muridae; genus Montemys; species Montemys delectorum. The sequence continues at coordinate 36,031 of JADRCD010154817.1, read as the reverse complement.
AAGATCCTGGTCGTGCTAGGGTGCCTGATAGTGGAGCCTTCCCTGGGGGCTGTGGGACTGGCTGTCAAGTTTGAGCCCAAGGTAGATGGGCTGTGAGACTGTCTTATATAGAGAAAACAAAACAAAACAAAACAAAAAACTTCCTCCATATTTGGTCCAGCAAATGAGATTGAGTAGCATATGGTAGCCCCTCAAATTCTTTCGGATGTTTAGGGCCTCTGGGATCAGGAGAGGACTGGCTGAAGGAAATGAACCAGTGTGTTTTGGGTCAAAAGATGGGACTGTGGAAAGAGCTTATTTCAAAGTAAAAGGCATCTAAAATGTTAAGACTTTCTTTGCCCTGGGCATGATTTTCTCTCTGAAAAATTTTTAAAGGATAAAGTGTCCACTTCTTTGACTCTGTTCCTTTCCCCTCTCTGTCGCTCTTCTCTAGTGGCTAGGTAGCCTAGCAGTCTCTGCCAGATGAGGTCAGTAATATTAAGTAACATCTCCCCCCTGGAAATACTGTAAAAGGTCTTAGTGTTTCTTTTTGTTTGTTTGTTTGTTTCTTTTTTAGAGACAGGGTTTCTCTGTGTAGCCCTGGCTGTCCTGGAACTCACTCTGTAGAACAGGCTGCCTTGAACTTAGAAATCTGCCTGCCTCTGTCTCCCAAGTGCTGGGATTAAAGGCGTGTGCCACCACTGCCTGGCAAGTCTTAGTGTTTCTAAGAGTCCTCCTTGTGTCTTATGTCATCATATTAAGAATAATATCTTTATAGCCAAAATATCAATCATGGCTGATTCTATGGGTAAAGTTACATGTGGGACAGGCATACTTGGTGACTAAGGATACAGACTGAACATTAGCAACTTCAGTCAGCAGGCTAGTGGCAATTACTACTCTGTTAGAGTTAAAACTGATTCCTTTCACGGCCGTCCTCCATTTTGCCAACCTCTGTCTCCAGGCACTCAGTCAGTGAAATCCTGGGAAATGTCTTTTCAGTGGACCAAAGACATCTTCTTTCTGGTGTTGGTGGGAATGGTTATTTGCTTGGGTTTTGTCTGTAGTCTTTTGAGCTGCTGTTTTTCCTCATATTATTTGATCATACATGGAACTATCTATCACCAATTATAGTTCCACAACATCATGGCATATTTTGTATGTTTTTACTCCATCTTTTGTTCAACATGTTAAACACAATTAAGTGAATCTCCAAAGTTTTAAAACTCTTAGTCTTGTTTCAATTTATATACATCTTGAAGAACAAACAACAATTTCAGATCTCCAATGTAACCTTTTTTACTTTTGAGGGTTCAGAACCCTCATCTTCTACACAAGATTAATGTCATCTTTTATCGGCATCTCCTTCACTTTCTTCTCTGTGATTAAAGTTACAATTCTTTTTTTTTGTTTTTGTTTTTCTTTTTTTTTTCCGTTTTTTTTTTTTCCCAAGACAGGGTTTCTCTGTGTAGCCCTGGCTGTCCTGGAACTCACTCTGTAGACCAGGCTGTCCTTGAACTCAT
>JADRCD010154817.1:0-19932 GCA_019843815.1 Montemys delectorum | reverse complement strand
AGGGGCTGGTGAGATGGCTCAGAGGGTAAGAGCACCAACTGCTCTTCCAAAGGCCCTGAGTTTAAATCCCAGCAACCACATGGTGGCTCTGTGAGATTCCTGGAGGGACCCCCACATTCAAATCCCGGGAGCAGCGACCCCACACACCACTAAGACACGGACTTGATGCACTCTGCAAAAGGCTTTTTATTCTAGCTAGCTGGGGTGAGACTCATATCCCTCGCAGGGGTAGAGGAGTCTGGCCCCTAGCAAGGTCTTAGGCAGCTTTTTATTCCTGTGCAGTTGCTGGGGCAAAGGGGAAGACTGGGGTAAGGGGAAGGTACAGGGTGGTTTCTGATTGGTGCTGGCTCTCGCTAGGGTTCAGGGGCGGGCTAGCCACCTGGCAATTGTTTTGGGCCAGGTTGTTTCTGGGTTCTCTGGCCAGGTCGTCTTGGTTCCCTTGTTTCTGGGTTCTTGGGAACTGGCCTCCCATTGTTTCTAGGTTCTGGGAGCCGATCTCCCACTGAGTTTAACTAATGGCTAAATTCCCACAGGACAGTTTGAAAACTTAATCTTACATTCCCTCCTCTACTATTGGAACTAGTTCTAATCTTAGAACGTCTGACTTTGATCTTTTTAAGGCTTGATACTGTTGATGGAGCATGAGTACTTGAACCGTATTAATTTTTTCACTGATAAATTTTATCAGCCTATTCAAGATGCAAGGTCCAAAGGTCAGCAAAAGGAACAGGATTATTAAAGGGCCCATCAGGGACTCCTCGATACACTAAGCCCCAGAAGGACTGCTAGGGTCATGGTTACCGGTTCTCTTTTTATATGGCTTTTACCTCTTATTTTATTTAGAAAGGAGGAGTTAGTATGGTATAGGAGCCAGGGGGTTAATTGGATCAGCACACAGGAATTATTTCATAAGACATCAGGGTGTACACAAGAGGTTAAGCCAGTTCTGCAAGCCCACCATCTATTTGTTGGTGGAAACAGGTATTTGCTGCTGAGTGATTTACACTGAGGTTGTCGCTGCAGAGGTGACTCGTATCTGCTGGGAATTTTTTAATGCACAGGCCCTGTCCTGAGACTGACGACAGGGTTGATCTGGACTGAGTACGAGGAGCCTATCCGCAGAATTTAGGATTGAAGGTGTGTGGCCTCGGAGAGTACTGGTAATTCGTTAGAACTGTGGTCAGATATATCTCACAGAGTCTGCCAGGTCAGCTTTTGGGGTCTATGTGGGGGATGTCTCACTTATTGGGAGCAGAGTCACTAGGACAAAGGGGAGCACGGCGCATGCGAAGCTTGAGGGGGTTTGGGGTCCTCTCTACTGTCTGTCTGCTGACGAGGTTGTCTTTTTGACGTGAGAGGCATGGATCCAGGTGAGACATCATCTGGCACGATGTCATCTCACATATATTGCGTCTCCGTCCTGGAACTGGTGTGGCACTTGGAGGTCGCCAGGCTTGTCTCTGGACACGCTCGAGAGCCTTTAACCTGGCAAGGAGGGTGGTGGAGTAAAAAGACTCATTTACTAGAAAAGCACTGAGTGCAGCAGCTGGAGGGGGGACGCCATACAGAAGCTCAAAGGGTGTGAGCTAAAATTTTTCTAGAGTATTTTCAGCTCGGAAAAGGGCATAGGGAAGGAGGACTGTCCAGTCTGTTACGCCAGTCTCAACTGACAATTTGGTCAAGGTCTCTTTTATGGTTCTATTCATTCTCTCTACCTGTCCTGAACTTTGGGGTCTGTAAGCACAATGTAATTTCCATTCTACCCCAAGGATCTTGGCCAGTCCCTGACTTACCTGGGCAACAAAAGCGGGTCCATTGTCTGACCCAATTACCTTAGGTAGACCAAACCTCGGAAAAAATTCTTTTACTATCTTCTTGGCCACTATTTGAGCAGTTTCTTTTTTATAAGGGAAAGCCTCAGTCCATCCAGAGAAGGAAGATATCTATAAACACTAAAAATTATTTGTTATTATATCTGGTGGGTTTAATTTCAGTGAAATCAGCTTTCCAATGCTCACCGGGTCTGCGGCCTCTTAGGCAGGCCCCCTTAAGGGCCCTGGAAGAAGAGGCATTGACAAGTTGGCAGGCATTACAAGTCTTAAAAATGGTTTCAGTCATTTCAGAGAGTTCCAGTATATGATAAGGAGACAATTTTAAGCGGTGTAGCCGATCAAGATATTTTTCAGCTTCAAGTTGGGGTAAAATATATTTTCTAGTTTCAGTTATCAGAACATTTAGTCCTTGGGCCGCTCTTTTGGCCTCAGCATCCGCCTGCTGGTTCCCTCTAGCCACCCAGTCATTGATGCGTTGGTGGCCCAGGCAGTGCATAAAGGCCACTTTGTAGAGGCACCATGGATGTGGGCCATGGCAAAAGCATACCTGCTGTCGGTGTAGATGCTGACCTTTTGTCCCTCCTCCAGTCGTAAAGCTTGAGTCAGAGCTATCAACTCTGTTCCCAGAGCTGAGGATCCTTTTGGCAGACTGCTGGCCCAGATGATCTTTTTATCATCTACAACCGCTGCCCCTGGCATTCTCTTACCTTCAATCAGGTAGCTGCTGTCATCTGTGTACCAGTCCATAGCCCCTGGCCACGGCTGGTCCTGCAGGTCGCGGCGTGTCAGTTGGGATATCTTGGCAGGAATGGAGGACGGTCTCTTCAGTGGTTTCAGGAAGCAGGGTGGCTGGGTTAAGGATGTCAGGGGCGGGGCGAATTCTTTTCCTGGCTTCCCTGCTCATTAACTGGCAGCAGAGGCATGTTTCAGGGAGACTGGCGGGGCGCCAGACCCCCAGTTGGAGGAGGTGTGGGCTGTTTTTTTTTTATTTAGGAGCAAACTCTGATAGTGGGTCATGCAGGCATTCGAGAGCCCAGTGTCCTCTTTTTCTTTTTTGCAGTATGTACGTTGATCTTTTTTTCAGTGATCTCTGGTGAGGATTGCCCAGGTGTCCTGCCTGTCCTGCTTCTTCCCTTGGCTCTATATAGGAGTCTCTACTTATCACTGCAGCCAAGATCCATATTAAATTCTGATTCTCTTGCTCTTTTATCATATATATAGTTTTTTTCACCAAATTTCTCAGCGTCATATCCTGTAATCTCTCTAGTATCTGTAACTTACCGGGGCTGCCTGTCCCATAAATGCCATGGTTATCTCTGCCTGTTGCCCCTCCGCAGCGGGATCAAAAGGGGCATACCTGCTGTAGGCCTCTATAAGCCATTTCAGAAACACAGACAGGGACTCCGTCGGCCCCTGAATCACTTTTTTTTACCTTGGCCAAATTGGTGGGCTTCCGTCCTGCCCCTTTGAGACCCTGTCACTAGAAGCTGGTGGGTTAGACACACAGTCTCTCCCTACCTTTAGAAGTATTGTCCCAGTTGGGACAGCCTAACCCACCATCAGTTATGTTCTGTAACTGGGATGGCCATAGGCCCACATTGGAAGGATTTAGGCATTCTCAGAGGCACTCCCCTGGGTGGGGCCAGTGAGATTTTCGAGGGGCTCTGATCCCACCGCTGCCTGTGGTGGAGACAAGTGAGGTGGTGCAGGATGAGGTTGGGGAGGAGGTCTGACTGAGTGTCAGGGTAAATCTTTTTAGGAGCCACTAGAGAAGGTTCATGAGTGCCAGAGTGTGGAGACTATCTTGACCAGCAAGAAAGACACCACACCGTGCTCTTCTTCCAGCGGTTTATTCAGGAACCTTTAACAATCTGCAAGCTTCTCCCTCTCCCCCCGGCAGGCCAGTCCAGGTATACTATCCCCAAGCCAATCAGCGCTGGGAGCGTACTGCTTCACTATTGGCCAATGGTTGCACCACGCCATTTCTGACACTTTCTGGCTCCCTTGCCAAAGAAGGAGTTGTTTATCACGGAGAGCGCTCACTGTCGGGCTAGTGGAAGGCGTAGACCGGCGCCATTTTAAGGCTCGGCATGTCGCAGCTCTCCACACCAGAGGTAGTTGAAGCTGCTCGGGAGGGCTCTTTATTACTTAGGTTCTGGCGGTTTTGCAGGGCCAGGACTCGGGAGCCTGGTGCCCCAGGGAGCTTAAGTCTCCTGCTCTCTCTCAGCCATGGGATTTTGCAAACACTGCTGCCCAGGGTAGTTTAGTGCTAGGGAGCCCACACCAGGGTCTGCCCGTGAGGTTCCCCTGATGTTACGGGGAGGGGGAAGAGAGACTCGGAGAGTGCTCGAGCTGTAGTCGTCCCCACTCGTTCGATTGTTCGTTCACTCCTCCTGGTGCTCTGTGAATGCAGGTGGGTGCTGGACCTCATGGGGTGGTCTCTCGCTCCCGTTCCACCTGCTCAGCTCCACCTACCCCAGCCCTCTCTCCCCTCTCCCTCTGCCTCTGCCTCTGCCTCGGGGCCGCAGCCCCAGAGTCACACACAGCCTGTGCACAGCCCAAGGCCCAGCAGCAGCAACCTAGAGATTGTGAGCTCAGTACCTACGTCTTTCCAGTGGTCTAGAATCAAAGTCAGTGGGGGTCACAATAGTCTGTCCCATCTTCAGTGTACACACACACACACACACAAACACACACACACACACATACCCAAAAGACAAAGGAAACAGAATAAAAAGCCTGATGCACACTCTGAGTGTGCTGAAGGAAACTGAAAGTATCCGACGGGTGGGGCCTCTTGAGTGCTACTCTACTCAACCAAAATGGGACACTTTTCTAAAAATATCCGTTGAGAGCTCCAGCATGTCTTCCCCTCCTGGTGCATCCCCGGAGATGGTGACTCCACAATCTCACTGATTGCAGCCAGCCAGGCTAAAAAGCACCATACCAGCAGTGGCAAAATAAATTACAGGCACAAAACTGCAAAACTGAAAGTAAGAGCGAAAGTAACAGACAAGATGGTCAGACACAGGGGGGTCCGGACCTGAGCTTACCTCCAAGAGCGCTCTTGTTGGTGAGGGGTGGTCACAAATCCCAGACGAGCCCCCAAGTGTGAGATTCCCGGAGGGACCCCCACATTCAAATCCCAGGACTGACGACCCCACACACCACCAAGACACAGACTTGATGCAATCTGCAAGAGGCTTTTTATTCCAGATAGCTGGGGCGAGACTCATATCCCTCGCAGGGGTAGAGGAGTCTGGCCCCTAGCAAGGTCTTAGGCAGCTTTTTATTCCTGTGCAGTTGCTGGGGCAAAAGGGAAGACTAGGGTAAGGGGAAGGTACGGGGTGGTTTCTGATTGGTGCTGACTCTTGCTAGGGTTCAGGGGCAGGTTAGCCACCTGGCAATTGTTTTGGGCCAGGTTGTTTCTGGGTTCTCTGGCCAGGTCGTCTTGGTTCCCTTGTTTCTGGGTTCTTGGGAACTGGCCTCCCATTGTTTCTAGGTTCTGGGAGCCGGTCTCCCACTGAGTTTAACTAACATCTAAATTCCAACTGTACAGTTTGAAAACTTAATCTTACAGCTCACAACCACCCGTAATGAGATCTGACACCTTCTTCTGGTGTCTGAAGACAGCTACAGTGTACTTACATATAATAAAAAAATCTTTAAAAAAAAAAAGGAATGTTTTGTAACTTTAATGTGGGTAAGGACCCACATAAAGCAAGATGTTAATGGGAGGGGCTGGCGAGATGGCTCAGCAGGTAAGAACACTGACTGCTTTCCGAAGGTCCTGAATTCGGATCCCAGCAACCACATGATAGCTCACAACCATCTGTAATGAGGTATGACGCCCTCTTCTGGTGTGTCTGAAGACAGCTACAGTGAATTACACTGGAGCAAGTGGGGCCAGAGCAAGCCAGGCTGGCAGAGGTCCTGAGTTCAATTCCCAGCAGCCACACACATGATGGCTACAGCCATCTGTACAGCTACAGTGTACTCATACACATAAAATAAATAAGTAAAATAAATCTTAAAAAAAAATATGTTAATGGGAACAGCTGCTAACAATCGGGGTGGGGGGAGGAGAAGAGACACAGAAAAAGCACTGGGAGGAGTTGGAGTGAGTTGTTAGGTGGAAGAAGTCAGCCATGTACTGGTTGTATTGTAACAAGGAGAGGGAGGCTCCAACCTCCTGGGTGATTCTGATTCCCTGGTTGTGAAGAAATGTCTAAGTCCGAGACAGGCTATGGAGCAGATGGCTGGGAATAATACTTGCCTTCCACTCCTGTGCTCCAGGGCTGGGATATGTGTGTCTGGGGTTGGTTGTTGTGTTGAGTGTATCAGATCCTGGCATTTCTATTTCGTAATTCCATAAGTGTCGAGGTCTTGGAGACAGGATTTATCCCTGTTTCATGATATGGAAAGCAGGTGATCAATGCCAAGAGAGTCTGTACATATTGGGATTTTCAAAGGCTCCTGTACCCTTGTAGAGGGAAATCTCCTGTTTCTATAATAATAGGTTTCTCTAACAAAAAAATCTCCAGAGATGGGGATTAGGAGGATTAGGGAGGACCTGGGCGGTGGTGGAGTTAGAATGAAGATTAACAAAGACAGCCTTAAGAATGGAGAGAGAGGTGGGGGGGGAGGGTCACGGGGCGGGATTGGCTTGGGCAGCAACCACCAGGTCATGATCCTTCCAGGAGATCCTGTTGTGGGGTCATGGGTGGTCTCCTTCACCTCCTCAGACCTTGACCGGTCAACAAGAGATGGGCCGTCTTCTTCACTGTGGGGTGATGTTAGACATTTCTGGCTGGTACTCAAATAGGTCTGGGAACGTTCTGTAGAAAGACACAAAACCCCTTCCTGTAGTGAGGAGAGAGTTGGTTCCCTTTTATATTCTGTCTAAGGGATCAGACTAGGGTGAGAGGAGTTAGTCTTGGTGTGTGCAGTAGAGGGAGATAGATAAGAGGGTGTTTAGAGCCCTTGTAAATATCAAATATATTTAAAATGACTAGGGCCATCACTAATTGAACATTGGGGGGGGGTAGGTGATTGCTTTTAAGTTTCATGTGTTTTTATAATTCCTTGGCTCTGGGGACTGTAAGAAATCCCTTTGAGATGGGCAATCTTCCACTGTGAACTGAAGGCTTAAACTGGGAGCCAGTAAAGGCAGGGCCAGTAAAAGCAGATTTTTAATCTGTTTAGGAATGCCCATGATGGCAAAGGTGGAGTACATCGGTGAATTAATCTTTCTGAGCTTTTTCCCATGTAGGCTGTAGCCCATATGAAATGTATTTATGCATCTATAGTGACAAGGACATATTTTTAGTGTCTGAATTGGGGAATATCAGTGTCATCAATTTCCCAGAGTCATTGGATTTGAAAATTTTGGAGATTAGTGACTATAATTTGTAAAGCTGAGTGGTAATAAGGGATGCACGAGAGGAGCATGTTTTTATTATCCTCTGAGGTTGAGCAATAGGGATGTAGGGGAAACTTTCTTATATTTGTGTGTATGTGCGAATGAAATTGATATGCTTGCTCAACAGAGGCTGTGAATGCTCCTATAGAGGCAGGTTGTTCAGCAAGGGCTCAGATATTGAACCTTGTAGGGATCTGTGAGATCTGACTTGCTGGATAGAGAGGGGAGAGGCCCTTTCCTGTAAGAGAATGGAGATATGGATGAGAAGAGAGGATAGTGGATTGTCAACTAGTTTGACAAAAGAATCTTGATAACCAGGGAAGCAAGTTAACCTGTACACTGTCTGAGAAAAGAATAAAGGGTCCATTGACTTCTTTGAGGACTAAATAAATTACATATAGTTCCTTATATTTGGGGAGTCATGGGGCAACTCTCTAAATCAAAGAATGGGAGTTCATTCCTGGGAAAGTAGAATGTTATTGCCAGGGCTCCCCTCTTCCTTCCACCAGTAAATACTGAGCAGGTCTCAGTGATGGGCCTTTTTAAAGCAAAGGGGTTAACCACCACAACAGAGGTATGGCAAAAACCCATCTCTAGTTAAGGTAATCAGATCAATTTGTCCCAGGAATCCTATTAGGCTAATATCAAAGTGGGAGTGATTTCCGAGTAACCATTTCATATTGGAGAGAAAAAGGGGTGACATGGATATGGGGTTCTTCTCTTAAGGGTTTCAGGGCTCTTTCCCTGCCAATCCTAATTATAATTGTGACCGTATGAACCACAGTTAGAATTCTAGGTGCACTGCCCACTGGAGTGTGGAGCCACTCCAGCAATCCCTGGGGCTGATACAGTGCTCCCATGACAATAGGGGAGGAGTTAAAAAGAATAAGCCGCAGGGCGCTGGTGGATCATACCTAGAAAGTGCTACCTCTTTTGTGGCTGGATTAAAGATACCTAACGCCTCAACTACCTCAGAAGAGAGCCTGAGGGGAAGAAGGGTTTTTGTTTGTTTGTTTGTTTGTTTGTTTGTTTGTCTTAATCACTGTTTAGAAGATCAGAGAGGCTGTAGGCTACAGGTCTGGAGTGAAAACCAAGGTCTTGAGCTCTGTGTATTCAGATGCTGATTTCTGTGCTGGGAGATCTAGTTGCAATCCAGACACAGGCATTATCACGAATATTGAAGGATCCTCTGTATCAATGTGATTTAAGAATGTTCCCCAGGGCTGGAGAGATGACTCAGTGTTTAAGAGCACTGACTGCTCTTTTGAAGGTCCTGAGTTCAAATCCCAGCAACCACATGGTGGCTCACAACCACCCATAATGATGCCCTCTCCTGGAGTGTCTGAAGGCAGCTACAGGGTACTTACATATAATAAATAAATAAATAAATAAATAAATAAACCTTAAAAAAATGTTCCCCAATAATCTCTGATTGTTTAATAAAAGGTTCTACAGCCTATGACCGGGCAGAGGAGATCAGAAGACAGACCTTTTGGTCCCAGCCAGGGGTCTGAGTGAGAAGAGCCAGGAGAAGGGTGTACCATGAGAAGAAGCAGGTGAGAGTCCAGGAGAAGAAGAGCTACGAGATGGAGGACAAAAAAGATGTTTGCCATAAGGCTGGACATGAGGAGGAGTCACCAAGGGAGTTCCCTATGAGAACAGACAACTACAGCAGAGCGAGCCAAGGAGAGACTGAATGCAGTAACTTGGGGCCTGTGGCTGGGAAGTAACTAGATAACATAGAGGGTCAGGAATATCTGCCAAGTTATTGTGCCTTAATGCTTGTTGAATAATCTATAAGTCTCCATCTAAATTATTTGGGAGCTAGCCAGGTTAGAAAAAAAAAACTGCAGCCTTTAAATTTCATCCTATAGTCAAAGCCAATGAAGGCGTCACAAAAAGCTTTGGAGAAAGGTGAGTGTTAAGGTTTGAGGGAGGGAAAGGGTGCACAGAGGTGAGGGAAATTCCTGTTCCCAAGACTGGGATGGGCAGAGTACGGTGTATTTTGTCAGGAGCTATTTTAAATCCAAGGAAAGAGAGAGATGAAAGAGTCCCCATACCAAGTTATCATCCATTTAATTATATTAATGATAAATGTGGAGATTTGTTTTTGTTTTTTGTTTATTTTGAGACAGGGTTTCTCTGTGTAGCCCTGGCTGTCCTGGAACTCACTCGCCTCTGCCTCCCAAGTGCTGCGATTAAAGGCATGCGCCACCACTGCCTGGCCAAATGTAGAGATCTTTGTCTAAGTAGGGCCTTAATGCTGTGACGATGACCTCAGCATATGGTGGGATTGTTTTCATTGTTATTATAAGGAAACTTTCTCATACATTTCTGCTTTTACTAGAACACTTTCTAATGCTAAGATTGATTACATATTGTTATATTGTGTGCCTTTGGAAACCAATCACAATAGAAGTCAGTAGATCTGTTTTGTATAGTTACCCCCAATAAGCTTGGACCCAAACCAACCATTCAACAGCACTTCCTGCACCTATGTATAAATTTTTATGGTATTTTCCTTTATAAGCTGCCCCTGGGATGGAGCAGACATAAGAGTGACACCTGCACCAATATAAGAAGCTATTTGGAATAAGACTTCCATTCTGAGTAGCAGTTCGTTAAAATTTAAGTTCCTAAGACCTCCCTGGGAACTGACATCCTACTTGGCAGAAAGAGACATGTACATGAGTAACTGACATCCTGGTTGGCAAGTTAAGACATGAATGTTAGACAAATCAAGTCCACTGTCACAGTTGAATACACCAACCAATGGGAACAGAATAAATGTACAACAAAGTCATGTTCCTAAGGAAACCCCCTAGAAGGGGGTGGTTGTGATGTTAAAATCCTGTTCCCTAATTGGTTCTTGATTTGTCAGTAAAGAAGGCCAGGGGCCAGGGGCTGGTGAGATGGCTCAGCAGGTAAGAGCACTGACTGCTCTTCAGAAGGCCCTGAGTTCAAATCCCAGCAACCACATGATGGCTCACAGCCATCCGTAATAAGATCTGACGCCCTGTCCTAGTGTGTCTGAAGACACCTATAGTATACTTACAAATAAAATAAAGAAGGCCAGGGGCCAATTGCTGGGCAAAAGGTACAGATGAGACTTCCAAATCCCAGGAGGAAAAGGAGATGCATCTTTCTGTCATGCTTTGGCGGAAGAAGAATGCAGCAATCATGTGATGTCTCAGGGAGAGATGGGGCCTTTGGTCTCTGATACAGTTGAGTGGCCAAGGATGTTTGGCAGGGGCTAGGTGGAACTAGCCACTGAAATTTAGGACAAGTAGGGAGATGGAGATAATAAATTGGAAAGAGCAAGCTTTTCCAGGCAGGAGATAGTAACACCTAGCAATTGTCCCAAGTATGAAAATTGCAAAGGAATTAATTGTGTGTGTGTATCTTTTATCCTCAGATTCAAGGGTCTCAGGTGGGAGCTGGAAGCTCTGTCACCTCCGGCTTGGGCTTCGGTTCCTGTGACATTGCTAAATGCACCAAGAAGGTCAGGATCGTTGGGAAACACTGGATCCGCTATGGTGCCTCCCTCCAGAAAATGGTGAAGAAAATTGAAATTAGCTAGCAGACCAAGTACACTTGATCCTTTTGTGCCAAGACCAAGAAGAAGAGACGCGCCATTGGCATCTGGCACTGTGGTTCCTGCATGAAAACAGTGGCCGTTGGGGCCTGGACCTACAATACCATCTCTGCAGTCACAGTGAAGTCTGCCATCAGAAGCTATGAGAAGACTGAAAGAACTGAAAGACCAGTAAAAGTCCTACTGGCTGAGACTTGCCTAGTCTGCAATAAATGGGTTATTTATGTTAAAAACAAAACAAAACGAAAAAACCTACAGGCAACATCCCCTATCCATAAATCCTGATTGGTGAAATAACTTGGCACAGATGTTTGTGGACTTGGGGCTTAAAAACCCTGTAGAATCTTAATGTCATGGTTCAGTTCCTGAATCTGGACCATGGCCCTAGTCAACCGGCCCTGGGGAATGCTCAATAAACTCTCCCTGCCTGACAGAGATCGGTGTTCATGTGGTTTGTGAGGTGACCCCTGGACTCAACAATGCCAACCTATGACATATACCATGCAGAGAGTATTAATACTGGGGAAATTCTGATAAAATCAGGTGGGGTACCTTGAAGGAGCTTCTACAACCCAGCCCACTAGTAGGTAGATTATCAAACTCACTGTTTCTAAAGCTCCATTTAGGAAACACGACCTCACAGGGAAAGAAAATGGGACTCAAAGGCCCGTTTTAAAGTATGTAACCTGTAGGAGACAGACAGAGCCGGCTGTGAACTTCAGAGCACTGATGATCAATTGCTATACAAACCAGATGCACTGCCATTCCCTCTCTGGTGACTATTTCTGTATCTACTCCAGACCTTAGGGTGACAGCCTTGCAGGAGCCACATTTGCTAATGTGACAAGAAGCAGGCCACAGATTAGGCAGCAAACAGAATGCTTGCTATAAGGAAACTTGTTACAAGGCACTGGAGGCCTAAGGGATTGAGCCTGTCTACTGGGTATAGCTGACACTGGAGCTATTTGGACTAAGGGTCCTAGAGCCCCTGCCTCAAGTCAGACAGAAGAACCATCTCCTGGTGTTTAAGGATTCCATTAGTCTCTGGTCCAGGTAGTTTTGAATCTAGCCTTGTACTTATACTGGATTTGGACCATATAAAACAAGCCATGCCCAAGGGCCAAGGAGCACAGGAGAAGCCCATATAGGTAGATACAAGGCATGTCTGAGTTTTCTACACCAACCAAGGGCAGGAGGAAGGATATTCCTTGCAAATGCATGACCAAGGACTACAGCTATGGGGTGGTGGTAAAATGGCACTTTCTAGGCCTAGGGGTTAGAGGACACCTGTCTTTAGATAGATGGCCTAGAGTTTAGTACAATTCTTTATTGCTACTTAGCAGCAGAGACTAATCACAGCTTTGCATGGCACTAATTACTGCTTCTTTCAGAGCTCTACTGGTACAAAGCTGGTGCTACACAAATAGCCCCATTCAAATTCAGAGAGTGCTGAGGTTTTTATTTTTTGTCCCCTCCAAACCGTGTATTGAAATTTAGCCTATAAGTGAGTTGATAGGGGGTAGGAAGGGCCTGTGAGAAGTGACAGGGTTGGGTGTGTGTTCTCGTTCTTGGGGACTGAATTAATTTCTGTGAGAGTGTGCCATATTATCTTCTTTCTTCCAAGTCTGCATCTACTTGTCCTTCTGCCATGAGGCCCTCACCAGCTAAGTAGAGACTGGTGCCATGCTCTCGGTCTCCAGAATACGGAGCCAAAAGAGATTTCTCCCTTCATAAGCTTCGGAGTCTCAGATATTGTGTTATACTAAGAGTAAACAGAATAATAGGATGGAGTTTCATAAAGCCTGCCAAATAGCCACTACAATCTTCCTTGCCCAAACAAGCCAACCATTGTCTCACTGAAAAATAATGTAAGAGCTGATAGCGGTGTCTTACTTAACATTCTTTTGGGAGAAGGTGCAGAGTTGGCCTGTGGCACGTGACTTTCTTTATTTGAATAGCACTAGACACAGCACATGTGAGCAGAAACTGAAACTGCAGGGTCTGGGTTCAAATCCTGATGGTATTTTCTAGCTATATGACTGGATCATCATTTAACCTAAGGTACAGTTCCATCATGAGGAAAATAATGCTGTGGACAAACTAATTCAAGCAAAGCTCTACAATAGTAGCTGGGACCTAGCAGACCAGGTTAGCTATAGTTTTATTACTTACCTAAATATGTCAAGGTAGCTCTAGAAAAAAATAACAGAATTCCTAGTTCTCATTATACTTGTTTGTTTTGGGGGACAGGGTCTTATTTATAGCTCTGACTAGACTAGAACTATGTAGACCCAGCTCACTTCAAATTCCAACATGCATCTGCTTCTGCCTCTGCCTCCTGAGTGCTGGGGTCAAGACTTTCGCTGCCACCCCTTGCCTCTCTGCTAGTCTTTGTTTGCTTGGTTTTGGTTTCTTGAGACAAGGTTCCTTTGTGTAGCCTTGGCTGTTCTATAACTCACCCAGTAGACCAGGTTTGGCCTTGAACTCACAGAGATCCAACTGCCCCTGTCTCCTGAGTGCTGGGACTTGAACTACCATGCCTGGCTCTCTCTGCTATTCTTTAAGGGAGATTTTATTTAAAAGTTAAGAGTATCTCAGGGGAGTAGCAGTGTGCACCTTTAATCCCAGCACACAGGAGGCAGAGGCAGGAAGATCTCTCAGTTACAGGTCATCCAGGTCTTCAGAGTGAGTTCCTGGACAGCCAGAGCTGCACAGAGAAACCCTGTGTTGAAAACAACAACTACAGCATATGTAGCTGTGCTAAGAGAAATTGGGGGAGGGGCTGATCATTATCCAAGTCATATCTTCTTGTGGGTAAGGAAAAAAATGCCCAGTGGTAAAGTCAAGGCCTCACAGGGGTTGGGGTAAAACTAGAGTTATGAGCCCCTTTACCTGAAAATGACCCTGTTCCCAGCCTGCCAAAGCCAGATAGGAGTTGTTCATGGTTTCTAGACTTGCTTTCCCTTGTTCATATGCATTCCCAAACTTGATGCTAGGGAAATGTGGTTGAACTGAATAAAAACATAAATTTTGGCAAATGAACGGAGCTCAGATGGCTATGGTTTGTGTGGGTATGACAGGTGGAAGGATTGAGGAAGGTGTGGGCCTTTGGAAGAGGCAGCAGAGAACTTGATCACGTCTGGGTGCATCCAGCCACAGCATCTCCCTAAGATTTACCTTATCCTCAAACCTGAGAATTCTGGCTTTCAATAACTGACAAACACCCTGCATAATTTAGAGTTGTTTTATTAAAAAAGAAAGAGAAGAAAGAAGAAAGGAAGGAGGAGGAGAAGGATAAAGAGAATGAGGATAAAGAGGAGGAGAAGGAAAAGGAGAAAGAGAAGAGAGCCAAACAACAAAAAGCCCAACTAAAGAATTCTTGGTTCTGGGTGTCTGGGAGCAGCTTAGGTGTATGTAGGGAAGGTAGAACCTGGAAGACACTAGGGGACTTAGGCAGCCCTGGGAAGAACAAAAGCCCAGGTGCTGACCGGAAGCACAGCATTTTCCTAGGACTTAGTCCCTCTCGGAGGGGCTTGTGGTCATCCACTTCACACAGGTAGGGGCTCAACACCCACAAATGACAGGTGGGGTGCTCAGTCCCCAGAAAAAGGCAGGGTGGGCAGTACTAGAATGCCCTTGAATTCTTGTCAAAGTCACCAACAAGTTGGGAAGGAGTGGATGGCCCATCAGTGCTATCCCAGAAAGTGGGGTTCAGGCGACACTAGGGTGGCAGGCTCAGATGCAGACGCACCTCCATTTGGACACAGGGCTCAAGCCCGTGGAGAATAAAAGGGCCCTAATGGAGCAAGACCTGAGTTCCCGGAGGCACTCAGGTACCCTGGGGGATATGGGGCAGTGCTCGCATGGGCCGAGGGGGAGGATTATCCAGGACGGGTTCTGGCCTAGACCGCACACCACCGCGGCGTTTTTGCTTCCTCAACAGGTAGTTCGAGTACTGCACCTCGGGCATTGCAAGCTTGAGGCAAGCTTCCGTAGTAGGGCCAGCGCCGCCTCTAGGTAGATCATAGCCCATGATGTCCACTTTGCGGCTAGGCTGCCACGGCTGCAGCTGCTTCGTGCGAATCTGGGCAGCCGGTCGCAGCACCGGCTCGTCGCCAAAGCAACGACGCAGCAGACGCTGGCGGGCCTCGCGCAGCTCGCGCGCCTCGCGCTCCACGCACGCGCGGCCGGCACGCGCCACGCGGCGCCAGAAGGTGGCGTTGAAGTGGTCGTAGAGGCCGGCGTCGAGCGCGTTCCAGGCGCGCGCGGCCCGGGCCAGCGCCTCGGGGATGGTGGCCAGGCGCGATGTGGCGGCGCGCGCGTTGAGCTTGGCGTAGAGCACGTCCTCCAGGTCCCAGGCCAGGAGCCGCCGTAGCAGCACGAGTGACTCGTCGAAGTACTCAGCAATCATGACAAGCGAGAAGACCTCCTCCACCTGGCGGATGAGGCCCGCCAGGTAGGCTGCGTCGTCTCGAGGACTGCGCTCATTGTCGCCTCCCAGGTCATAGGCCAGCGTGTTGTGAGCAAACATGGCGAAGTGCTCGCCTGGACGGTAGTAGGCCTGGGGTGTGCGCAGGAAAGTCTCGAGCGACGCGTTGGGCACGCGCCTGAAGGCCGGGCAGTACTGGTTGTAGTAGCTGAAAAGCGACTCGAACATGGCGGCGGGTTCGCGCAGGATGGTGACGTAGATCGTGTCTGGAGGCATGAGGCGCTCGAGTTCGGCACGATCGAAGCGCAGATGGTTGGCCAGCATGTGCGGGGGCCTCGTAGCCGGGTGCACGAAGTGTGCCGAGAAGTTTCGGGGGTAGCAGAACTGGTGCTCGCAGCTAGGGTGAGGCAGGGCCACCGTGAGGTTGTGGCGTTCTGCGAAGCGGAACAGGATGTTTTGCACCGTAGTACCTGCTGTCTTGTGAGTCTTCAGGAAGGCCACGGCCATGTGCTTGGCACGGGGTGGCGATTCTCGCAGAGGCGGGCAGCTCAAAGGGAACAACTTGGGGTACCTGCAGAGCCCAGGGTGTGGGAGAGGAGTAAATCCGAGGACACAGCATGAGTTTGGAGGACAAATGTGGTCAGTGTGTAAGAGTGGGTCAGCCTGCTCTTTACCCTCATGACTGGAGAGACTAGGTGCCAGGTACCCTTTAAGATGAGTTCTACAGGGGCAGGAAAGACTGCCCATTTGTTAAGAGCACTGGCTGCCCTTCAAGAGGACCCAGGTTCATTTCCCCAGGCCCTATGGGGCCACAATTGTCTGTAACACCAATCACATGCCCTCTCCTGGCCTCAGATGACACTGCATGCAATACCACCCATACACATACAAATAAGGGGCTGGGGGTGGGGTGTGGGAGGCAGAGCTAGGTAAGATCAAGGTGAGTTGGAGATCAGACTGGTCTCCAGAATTCCAGAATGAGTTCCCGGCCAGCCAAAACCCACACAATGAAGCCCTGTTTAAAAGGGGTGGGGGTGGGGTGGGGAGATGAGCCGGGAGACCCATGCTGACTCCTAGTAGCAGGTACAGCCTCATATATCCTCTTCCCATTGAGTGGGACTGGACTTACTGATGAGCTCTATGCAACAGAATAAGGTAGAAATGATGAATCATCTCTGTTTTATAGTGGGGAAAGGCTACTACTGGTTTTTCTCTCACTCTCCAGGATAAATTACATTGGAAGGAGGCAGTCTCAAACTGAGAACTGAAGAGTGCGAAACTATCTGAACTTTTTCAGATTCCTTTTAGTTAGCCCTTCAGAAAAGACTGTTGTACATCTGGCAGACACCTGACTGAAAGAAAACCCGCAAGAGCCCTGGAATCAGGAGTTCTCAGCCGCATTTGGATTTGTGATTCATAGAAATGGAAAAAGAATAAATGTTTGTTGTTTTGAGCAGCTAAGTTTTGAGGACTTTGTTTTTTAATTTTCATTTATGTAGTATGTGTATGTGCAGGTGCACATAGCAAGCAGGCAGAGACTAGAGGACACTTTTTTAGAATTGGTTCTTTCTCTCTGCCTTGTTGAGGCTAAGACTCTCCTGTTTCTGCCTCTTGGACTATGCCCTTCTGGCTGATTCTCCATCTCTACCTCCCATTTCTTCTGAAGAGTTCTGGGATTGAGAGCTGGAGAGTTGACTCAGCGGTTGGGAGCACTGACTGCCCTTCTAGAGGATCCAGGTTCCATATTCAACATCCACATGGCAGCTCACACCTGTCAGTAACTCCAGCCCAGGTCTTTTGACAGCCTTGTACAGACATATATGCAGGGAAAACACTACTGAACATAAAATAAAAACAAAGTATAGATTAAAAAAAGTTCTGGGATTAGCTAAGAGGAGTGGTTTATGCTTTAATCCCAGCACTCTAGAGACAGAGGCAGCAGAATCTCACTTCATCCTGGTATGCATGGTGTATATCTTATATGCATAGTGAGTTCCAGGACAGCCAGGGCTACATAAGAGATACGTTGTCTTAGAAAAGGAAAAAGGGTTCTGGGGTTAAAATGTGAGTCATCACACCTGGCACAGTCCAGACTGGCTTGGAAAGTCCTATGACCTGCTGCCAACACTATTTTTTCTTTAAAAAAAAAAAAAAAAAAAAAAAAGCAGAGTTACTTTGTAGCCCAGAAAAGCCTTCAGTGGTTGTGTCCCTCAGTCTGGTTTTGAATCTGTGATCTTCCTGCCTCAGCTTTCTGAGGCCTGTACTTACAGGCTGCATTACCAACACCTGGCTTCTCTGCTAAGTTTTAATGTAATTTTTTTTTTTTTTTTTTTAAGTCAATGTCTCACTATTTAGCCCTGACTGTCTTGGAACCTCCTGTGTAGACCAGGCTGGCCTTGCATTTAAAGAGATCTGCCTGCCTCTGCCCCCCAAGTGCTGGGATTAAAGGCATGCACCAGCACTGTCTGGCCTCTAAGGTTATTTTAAAATGCAGAAATAGTGTAAAGGACAATGGTCCTTTGAGATCCTTGAGGGACCTTACTTTAAATGTTTAGAAACGGAGGACCTGACAAGAATCTGGAGGTGACTCAGTCACCAATCTTGACTGTCTTTTTTCTCGTTTCTGCTCTTTACCTAGTTCATGACTCTTTTGGAGGGGAGCGGGGTAACAGACTTTGCAGCAACACATTTATTGTTCTTGTTACATGTTTCTCTTAAGGTCTTTGGAGATCCATTCATTTATGTATGTGTGCATTTCTGGCGCTTTTGCTTTGTGCTAGGTATTGTAAACAAGTCCTTATGCTATTTCACTTCTGTCCCTAGAGCCTGAAACAAGAGTGTTTGGGATTACTGGTTAGCTATCAGATCTGGGCAGTCTTTGAATCACACCTGATTCTTCTGTCCTACGCATTACGTGATAAGGGCAGCTCTAAGCAGCTTGAGAACCCCACAAGGATTTCCTGTGTGTAGCTAGTTTGGGCTCAGGATAATGTCTATACAGGCATCATTTGTAAAACTAGCAAATCACTCTGAAGAGTATGTGAAGTATTGGGGAAATTGGCAGTCTGAAAGGTGCAGGGATTTGGTGGGTTCACACAGGGAATCAGGAACAGAGGCTAATTCTCATTGCATGGTGTCCTATATCAGCATGACACATTTTATAGATGAGGACATGAGCTCAGAAATGAAGGACTGTGTCCCAAGTAGTGGACTAGTAAGTTGTTTGCAGGGCTTAGGATTTAGCTCAGTTGGTAAAAAACTTGCCTAGCATTCTTGGGGCAATAGGTTTGCTTTCTAGCATTTCAAAAACTTGGTGTTTGGGTGTGGTGGTGCACACCTATAATCCCAGCACTCAGGCGGAGGTGGGAGGATCATGGGCTCAAGGACAGGCAGGTGTAGTAGTGCAGGCCTTTAAACTCAACACTGATGGCTCAGTGGTTAAGAGCACTGACTGCCCTTCCAAAGGTTCTGAGTTCAATTACCAGTAGCCACATGGTGGTTCACAACCATGTATAATGGGGTCTGATGCCCTTTTCTGGTGTGTCTGAAGACAGCTACAGTGTACTCATTTATAAAAAATCTTTAAAAAAAATTAAACTCAACACTAGAGAAGTGCTGTTTGAATCAGCCTGGTCGAAATTATTTCAGGAGGAGCCTTTTGGTTGCAAAGAGAACTTTAAAAGAGGTCTATAGGGGCTGGAGGGATGGCTCAGAGGTTAAGAGCACTGACTGCTCTTCTGATGGTCCTGAGTTCAAATCCCAGCAACCACATGGTGGCTCACAACCATCCATAATGAGATATGATCCCCTCTTCTGGGCTGTCTGAAGACAGCTACAATGTACTTACATATAATAAATAAATCATTCTTTAAAAAAAATTAAAAAAAAGATAAAGGCGGGCTACAAAGTTGGTTGGCGGTGGTATTGGCAGAGAGGTGAAGACAGAATGTAAGTGGTGCATGCCTTTAATCCCAGCACTCAGGAAGCAGAGGTAGGCAGATCTCTGAGGCCAGTCTGGTCTACGGAGTAAGTTCTAGGACAGCCAGGGATACACAGAAAAACCATGAAAAGAAAAAAAGGGGGTGAAGTAGGGGCTACAAAATGAGACCCTCTTGAAAAAGAACAGAATGTCCCAGGGTGATGTTTGCAACCCATTGAAGAAGCATTCAGCTGGGATGCCATAGGAAAGACTAAGGCTAGATGCAGATCTTGGCTAACTGACTTATTCTGTGACTGGGCAATGTACCCATGGAGCCCTGTCCTTGCTTATTGGCTCTAGAGCAGCAGTTTCCAACCAGTGGGTCTTAACCCTTTGGGAGACACATATTTACATTATGATTTATAAAAGTAGCAAAATATTATAAAGTAGCAATGAAAATTTTATGGTTGGGGAGCTGTATTAAAGGGTCTCAGTGTTAAAGCCACTGCTGTAGAGGATGGAAAGTATCCGTGGATTATAGTCAGGGAGGGAGGCCCAAAGAAGCCTTTTGGTTGCTTTGGACTACTGTACCTCCTGTGGGGCCATGCGCCCTCATTAAGGTCCACCACTTACCAACTGAGCTGCGACCCCTGGTGGATGAGGAGGCTTATGGTGCTGCACCCTAGCACCAATAGCAGAATTTTCCTGCGGCTCATCATCTTGGTGGATTGCTGC
>JADRCD010154815.1:0-12494 GCA_019843815.1 Montemys delectorum | reverse complement strand
TGTGTGTGTGTGTGTGTGTGTGTGTGTATGTGTGTGTGTAAAATCTACTATGGAAGTTTCCATGTGTTTGTGTATATAGAGACTCAACAACCCTGTCTCACCTCAGGTATAAAAATAACCCTCAACATTGATTAAAAAAATACCTTCATGAAAGACTTGAAACTAAAAGATGTCCAGAAAAAATATTGAGGGAAGTTGTATGTTGAGTCTAGGACATTGGCCTGTGGAATTTCTTCAGACAGGACTCCATTATCACAAGCAAAAAAAAAAGAAAAAAGGAAAAATGAAACAGACAACAAATGGGATTGTATTATATTCAAAATAAGAGCTGAGATGCAATCCATGGATTGGGAGAAAGTATTTGAAAATCCTATATCCGATAAGGGACTAACATCAAAGTCTAGAAGGAACTGAAACAACATGATAGAAAAAGAAAAAAACCTGCTTTTAAAATGGGTAAAGAATCTGAACAAGCACTTCTCCCAGGAAAAAAATATGGTTGACTAATAGATACCTGAAAAAATGGTCAGCACCTCTAATCTTCAGAAAAGCAGAAGTTAGATAGTAAGGCAACATTACCTCACACCTGTGAGACTGTACTTACAGAAAATCAGAGTAACAGTTGCTGGGAGTGTGGAGAAAGGCAAAGCCTGTTCATTTCTGATCACAATGTACATTGTCATACCCATTATAAAAAAGCAATCCTCAAGAAATAAAAATAGAATTACAGTTTGGTCAGCAACACCATCCCTGGGTAAAAAATTCAAAGTAGTTTGAATTGGCATGCTGAAGTATTGTCCTCACCCTGTGTTCATCTCCTTAGTATTCACAAGAAACCAATATTCTAGCTTTCTGCTGTTTTCGTGCTGAAACACTCTGACCAATAGCAGAAATTAGGGCAGAAAAGGGTTTATTTGGCTTGCACTTCCAGGTCAAAGCACAAACTGTGGAGAAACCTTGCATTCTGCCTTGTTCACTTGCACACTTGCAAGTGCACACTTAATGAGCTTTCTCCTACAGCTCAGCACCACCTGCCTAAGAATGGTGCTGCCTACAGTGGACTGGCTCCTCCTCCATCAGTTACTAATCAAGACAGTCCCCAACGGACACGTTCATTCATAGACTAACCTTTTCTAGGCAACTCCATTGTTGAATTAGAGGCTTTCCTCTCAGATGACTCTAGGCTGTGCCTAGATAAATGACAGTTAAGGGTAACTATGATACCAAAATATGAAAGCAATTTAAGTGTGTGTCAACATATGTACAGATAACAGAAAAGTGAAACAGATGACAGATAGACATGTACACACCTTTAAAGGAATACCATGCCTTTAAAGAGAAGAAATTGGAAGGTAGGACGATAACTAAGTAATGTGCTCATTGTACAAGAATGAATACTTCAATTCAGGTCACCAACAACCATAATAAGGACCTTGGCCTTGATGGTTCTGTGTCCCAGTGTAGGGGAATGCCAGGGCCAATAAGTGGGAGAGGGTGGGGTGGCAGGCATGGGGAGGGGGGAGGCAACAGGGGTTTGTTCTTGTTGTTTTTGTTTGTTTGTTTGTTTGTTTTTGGAGGGGAACCTGGGAAAGGAGAAATTTACATGTAAATAAAGAAAATATCTAATAAAAAAATAATTTCAAAAAAAAAAAGAATTGTGGCAGCATGCTAACTCTACACATGTGACACATGTGTAATCTCAGTGCTATACAAACATGCACACCTTCCATGGTACTCAAAAAAAAAACCACATTTTTAATTTGCTATACAAACATGCACACCTTCCATGGTACTCAAAAAAAAAAAAAGACATTTTTTATTTGCAACAACATGGATAGTACTAGAAAGACATTATGCTAAGTGAAACAAAGCTCAGAAAAATCAATTATCGTAGGATTGCACTTACACAAGGAATACAAAAAACTTCTTCCACAGCTATTGCTGTGAGAAAAAGGAACAAAAGATCATCAAGTTGTAGTTAGATAGCAGGACTATCTATCTGTCTGTCTGTCTGTCTGTCTATCTATCTATCTATCTATCTATCTAAAACTATATTTTAGGTACCTATGGTAGTTATAATATCTATTATATACTTCAAACTTAGCAAGAGAAATAGATTTTGAAAATTCTTATCACAAAAGAAAAAAACCATTAAGTTGGCAGGGTGCTAGCTCTCATAATTAGCTTGACTGACATTTCAAGAATGTATACACATTGATCAAAACATCATATAATAACCCATAAAGATATACATATATATAATATTGTCATTTGTTGATTAAAAATAAATTATGTTTTCTAAAAACACCAAAAAAAATGAAAAAAAAATTATTGGTTGACTTCTACTCCCTTAGACATGGGATGATTCTCCAAACTACAATAGAGATAAATGTTATCTCCAAGTTCATCCTTACTGAAATTCTACCCTACAACATAAAGGGAATGCCTAAATATTTGATTTTCTGGAATTAAGACTGTGTCCAATTTACCATTCTATCTGTGAAAAAGAAGTGTGGCTTGAAAACTTTGCCAAGAGACTATAGGGAAAATGATCTTCCCCGAGCATCTACACCAGTGGCTCTCGACCTGTGGATCAAGACCCCTTGAGAGTGCACACTGGATACCCTGCATATCAGATTTTCGCATTACGATTCTTAACCGTAGCAAAACTACAGTTATGAAGTAGCAACGAAATCATCTTATGGTTGGAGGCGGGGAGGGACAGTCACCACAACATGAGGAACTGTATTAAATGGTCACAGTGTTAGGAAGGTTAAGAACCACTGCTCTACACACCCCATACATCATCTCCCTCACCGTAGGACTCATGGATTTTAGAACATACTCCAAGATACCCCATACTCCCACATCCTTCTCTAGTGATGAGTGTCCTTAACCACCATCACACTGCAGAGCCCTTAAGCTTTTGCCCCAGGTCTATTCGTTTCTTTCAGAATGAGGAGTGAAGGTCAGGGCACGGCAGAATCTCACAGCACGAAACGGAAATAAGAGAGACTAGCACAAACCTCCCAGACTTTCACTGACCAGGCTGGGAGATGGGCCCAGTGAGGGTGCACAAGCTGCTAGAACTGCAACCCAAGCACAGAGGCCAAAAAGCTGAGGTCTGCACAGTCATCATTAGGATCTCCAGAGGAGACAGTGTCTTCTTCCCATTACGTAGATGCCCTTCCCAGCAGGCGGCACACTGGGTTGAAGGTGGATCTTCATCAGGAAGACCAGCCAGTACAGGAGCCAGGGCACTTCCACAAGGCTGGATGGTTCTCTCAAGAGAGTCAGTTCTTGGTGCAGAGCACACAAGAACCCTGGGACCTGGCTGGGCTCTCTGGTGTGAGAGACTGGCGTCCTCAGTCCATGGCATGAAATGAAGAGCTGTTTAAACAACTGCCCATCTTGTGCGGGGAATCCTACCAGGAGCCTGGTAGATAAGCCTTCCAGGGACTGTGAAGACAGCCTGGGCTCCTCTGTGATCTCAAGAAGGTCACTGAGTCCCACTACGTGTACTCTTCGGTTGGTGGTTTAGTCCCTGGGAGCTCTATTCATATTGTTGTTGGTCCTAAGGGGAAGACCGCCAAGTCCGTCATCAATGGGAGGAGAGGCCCTTGGCCCTGTGAAGGTTCTATGCCCCAGTGTAGAGGAATGCCAGGGCCAGGAAGCAGAAGAGGGTGGGATGGTGAGCAGGGGGAGGGGCAGGGAACAAGGTTTTTGTTTTGGTTTGGTTTGGCTTTTTTTTTTCTGTTGTTTTTGTTTTTGTTTTGTTTTTTATTTCTTTTTTTTCCGGAGGGGAAACTGGGAAAGGACATATTACATGACATGTAAATAAAGAATATATCTAATAAAAAAAATTGTTTTTAAAAAAAAAGAAGGACACTGAGGGTCAGGGAAGGAGCATGAGTACCAACATGGTATTTCCTCTTGCTTCTCCCACCTGCCGCCTCCATCCCCTCGAGCATCAATTATTTAGTTCACATTTGCAACACGTTGTTCTCCAGACTCAGAGCCAGCACAAAGGCTCACAAAACAGAGCACTGTTGCTGTGCTTTCAAAATGGTGCATCTTTGCCTCTAGATTGCTTAAGTTTTTGAAATGCCTCCCCATCCCCATGATTAATGCTCTGCATACAGCGCAACAGCAGAGTGAGCCGAGAACTGCAGCCGGTGCCAGTTCACCTAGAGGCATTTATCTTTCTGTTCCCCCTGGTGCCCACACCGAGCCTGAGGGTAAGCTGACACTTTATTTTTTTTTTTAATAAATTAAGCTTCGTTTTCTTTTTTTTTTTTTTTTTCCTTTGCCTGAGTGTTAAGAACCCTGAAAGGCATGAGCAATGTCTGCAGCCTCTCATACCAGATGCCATGGCAGGAAGGAAGGAGGAGACAATGTCCCACTGATTCAGAATGATTGTTTTAATGGGGCTGTGGCGAAGGTAACGAGCACAAAGATATTGTGCTGCCAGGAAAAACCGGCCTCTCTCTTTCCCCCAGCCTTTCGAGACATGATGTAACATTTAGCTTCTGGCTTAACGTGGCATCTCTTCCCTGCTTTGATTTATTCCTGCTTTTGTAAATCACAGAGGTATGTTACAGGGCATGCGTTTAGAATCATTGTTATCGTTCATTGAGGAGCAAAGCCGTTATCCCCACCAGAGGAAAATCTCATGTGTATCAGGGTGAGTGACCCAGAATAAAAGAAAGGATTTAAAAAAAAAAAAAAAAAAAACGAGAGCAGGAATATAGATGTTATGCCAGGGTGAAATTGTATTTACCTTGATTGAAAACTCTTTTATTATGAACATAATTTAGATCAGAATGGAAAAGAGAACTATTGGGCTTCCTGCCTGGCTGGGGAGTGTTGCTGAGCACACAGTCGCTACAATAATGTAAGTGCATATGTAATGACTGTGTTATTGTGTTTATATTCAAAAGCATTATGCTCCATCAAAGGAAAATGAAAAATATCTTCATGGGTTTGCTCAGTCAGCTCCTTTAGCAGAAAATGCTTGGAGGTGTGGAATAGTAACGTGTGACCGAAATACAGAGCACAAAGGAACCCTGCTGGCTTTTCTGATGTGGGAACAGTGAAATGCTGACCAGACCTCTACCCTCCGAAGAGACAAGATCTGGTCCTCAGTGGTGATGCTGGCCTGAGCCAAACTTATGACCTCACCCTGTGTGAAGTAAAAGGTTGAAGGAAACAGGAGCACTGTCCCCCAAGGAGCTTACAGCCCAGAGTGGGCAGGCAGAGCCAAGACAGGCCATTAGAAACACAGAAGGTCCTGAGGCGGCCTCTCAGAGTAGTTGCTGTGCAAACATGAGGACCTGCGTTCCAATCCCCAGCACCCACAAAAAAAAGCCAGGCATAGCTGCACATGCTTGTGACTATCAGCATTGTGGGAGGTGGAGACACAAGCAGATCCTGGGAGCTGACTGGCCAGCCAGACTAGCAAAAATGTCAGGCTTCCGGTTCAGTGAGACCGTCCGTCTCAAAAAGTAAGGTGAAGGCAATATGAGAGTCTTCCTGTAGGTACAGATAGGTACTTGCACGTATACACTCATGACCGCATAGAGCATGCACAGCATACACTGTGTGTATGTTCTAATAATACAGGGCTTTGCGTCAATGAAGAAGGCTAAACTAGCAAACAAAGTATTCTTAAACCTAGGCATGTATGATCTTGAGTATTACCCTAGTTCCCAGAGGTAATCCTGAAACGTTCTGAGACTCTCAAAGGCTCTTGGATGTGTGCCCTCCTTTTCCAAAGCATTACTCTTCCAATCATTTGCTTACACCGATGCTAAAAAAAAAAAAAAAAGAAAAGAAAAGAAAAGAAAAGAAAAGAAGAAAAAAAAAAAGAACTCTTAATTAATCCCAACTCTGCATCTTAAAAGAGGCCAATGTCATGAGTATTTTTTTAAATACAACTTTTATAGAAGAATATTTTTCTATATTAAAAGACTTTGAGGAACATTGTGATCAAGTACAATACTTAATTTGATACTGATTTAAGAAAATGAGCCATGGGCTAGAGAGATGGCTCAGCGGTTAAGAGCGCTGACTGCTCTTCCAGAGGTCCTGAGTTCAATTCCTAGCAACGACTTGGCGGCTCACAACCATCTGTAATGGAATCCAATACCTTCCTCTGGTTTGTCTAAAGAAAACCTACAGTGTACTCATATATAGAAAATAAATAAATAAATAATTCCATAAGAAAAGAAAATGAGCTATGATAGATGTTTCTTAGGGAAACATTGGAACACTTGAATGTGTTATATCTTAGCTGATATTGGAAAACTGTTAATTTTGCCCAAAATGATCAAAATGACATGATTATGCCATAAGTGTTCTTGTTTCTCACAAGGAGATGTGGATGGAAATATGTAAGAGTAGAATATCACGACTTACATATATAACATGATCTATAATTCTTCTACCCAAAGTAAAAGGAGCAGATACAACAGAATATGAATAACAGCAGATGCGGCTTAGCAGACTGATTTCCAGTCAGAATACAATTTTAGAGAATGAGAAACGCCTGTCAAGTGTACATCAAATTCTCTGGCCTACAGTAAGTTATTATTAATATTGAGTTCTATTATTTTTTGTTGTTTTATTATTTCTAAGTTGCTGTCACTGTCTCTCTTGCCTGTTGGCTTTGCTGTGC
The DNA here is from genome assembly GCA_019843815.1 of Montemys delectorum. Classification (NCBI taxonomy): domain Eukaryota; kingdom Metazoa; phylum Chordata; class Mammalia; order Rodentia; family Muridae; genus Montemys; species Montemys delectorum. The sequence goes on along the minus strand of JADRCD010154815.1, from coordinate 5,818 downwards.
AGGATGCTACCACCCACAGTCCAGACAGGTAGATGTGGAATGTCCCCTCAGATACGTGTCCAAGCTGAAAGGGCTAGGTCTCTGTGGCCGATACTCTTTTTTGTTTGTTTGTTTTTATTAGATATTTTCTTTATTTACATGTCATATGATATCTCCTTTCCTGGTTTCCCCTCCCCCCAAAAAAATAACAAAAAACAAAAAACAACAAGAACAAACCTCTGTTCCCTCCCCCACCCCGTCCCCCTGCTCAACACCCCACCCTCTCCTGCTTACTGGCCCTGGCATTCCCCTACACTGGGGCATATAACCTTCACAGGGCCAGGGGCCTCTCCTCCCATTGATGACCGACTTGGCCATCCTCTGCTATACACATGCTGCTGGAGCCATTAGTCCCACCATGTGTACTCTTTGGTTGGTGGTTTAGTCCCTGGGAGTTCTGAGGGTACTAGTTAGTTCATATTGTTGTTCGTCCTAAGGGGCTGCAAACCCTTCAGCTCCTTGGGTCCTTTCTCTAGCTTCTTCATTGGGGATTCTGTACTCAGTTCAATGGATGGCTGTGAGCCACTACTTCTGTATTAGTAGGGTACTGTCAGAGCCTCTCAGGAGACAGCTATATCAGGCTGGATTGTCCTTCCTTCAGTCTCTTCTCCATAGTTAATCTCTGCAACTCCTTCCATAGGAATTTTTCCCCCTTTTAAGAAGGAATGAAATATCCACATTTTGGTCTTCCTTCTTCTTGAGTTTCTTGTGGTTTGTAGATTGTACTTTGTGTATTCCGATCTTCTGGGCTAATATCCACTTATCAGAGAGTGTATACCATGTGTGTTCTTTTGTGATTGGGCTACCTCACTCAGGATCATATTCTCCAGATCCATCCACTTCCCTAAGAATTTCATAAATTCATTGTTTTTAATAGCTGAGTAGTACTCTATTGTGTAGATGTACCACAATTTCTGTATCCATTCCTCTGTTGAAGGACATCTGGTTGTTTCCAGTTTCTGACAATTATAAATAAGGCTGCTATGAACATGGTGGAGCATGTGCCCTTATTACATGTTGGAGCATCTTCTGGGATGCTCCAACATGTAATAAAATGCCCAGGAGTGGTATAACTGGGTCCTCTGGTAGTACTATGTCCAATTTCTGTAGGAACCGCCAAACTGATTTCCAGAGTGGTTGTACCAGCTTGCAATCCTACCAGCAATGAAGGAGTGTTCCTCTTTCTCTACAACCTCGCCAGCATCTGCTGTCACCTGATTTTTTTATCCTAGCCATTCTGACTGGTGTGAGGTGGAATCTCAGGGTTGTTTTGATTTGCATTTCCCTGATGACTAAGGATGTTGAACATTTCTTTAGGTGCTTCTCAGCCATTCAGTATTCCTCAGTTGAGAATTCTTTGTTTAGCTCTGTACCACATTTTTTAATAGGGTTATTTGGTTCTCTGGAGTCTAACTTGAGTTCCTTGTATAGATTGGATATTAGCCCTCTATCAGATATAGGATTGGTAAGGATCTTTTCCCAATCTGTTGCCATTTTGTCCTATTGACAGTGTCCTTTGCCTTACAGAAGCTTTGCAGCTTTATGAGGTCCCATGGCCGACACTCTTGATGATACAGGTTTCTCTCTTTTTCTTTTTTTTTTTAAGATTTATTTATTATTATAATTAAGTACACTGTAACAGTCTTCAGACGCACCAGAAGAGGGCGTCAGATCTCATTATGGGTGGTTGTAAGTCACCTGTGGTTGCTGGGATTTGAACTCATGACCTTCAGAAGAGCAGTTGGTGCTCTTACCCGCTGAGCCATCTCTCCAGCCTGGTTTCTCTCTTTTTCAATGTTATTTGTTCTGTCCTTGGCTGTTTGTTTGTTTGTTTGTTTGTTTTGTCTGAACCCAGACTCTTCTACAGCATCTAAACCAGAATGATAAACACTATGCTACCCTTAGAACACAGTTACTCCCTTGCTGGCCAGTGAGTTGTTAGAAGAGATCACTGTCTTCCAAAGAGACAACTTAATCTAATTGGATGACTTGGGAGCAAATACCAATTGCCAGCTCAGACTCTGCTTCTAGTTTTCATGAACTAAGATAAAGCTGTTGCCTGTGCATGGGATGTGTTCTTCTAGCTGGGCTGCCTTGTCTGGCACCTAGCCCTTAAAGTGCCAGGGTAGGGGGATACCCAGGGAGCCCCCACCTGCTCAGAGAAGGGAAGGGGAATGAGGGAAGGATTATGGGAGGTGGTAACTGAGTGGGACAGTGAGTGGGATGTAAAGTGAATAGGTAAAAAAGTTAAATTAGTTTTTAAAAAAAGAAATGCTCTATCTCTGTAGCAAGTACCTGTGTTACATCTACAACTGGTGGGTCAATTTGTCCAATTCTGAAATTCAAAGTAGAAACCCATGTGGTCATCTCCAAACCACATTCTACTGCATCATAATAAAAATAAGAACATCAGTTTTTATCTTTCTTGTGGTACTTTATCTTTTGGTTTAGAACTTAGGGGAAAGGAGAAAATACAATGTATCTATTTCCTCAGAACCACAACATTAGCAGTGTCTACCCTTGCTTCTGCAGTGCACTTTCCCTGTGTCCTTCAGATGACAAACACATGTTCTGTCCTATGAATCATGAGAAATATGCTCCTGGGCAGGGCTGGATTCTGTGGGTAGACATTAATTTGTGACTTCTGTTCTGTGTAGTTTTATTTTTTTTTAATTCAATAAATTGGCTATCACTAAATGTCAATAGAATTGGATTTTACCTTACATGAATCTTACTGATAAGAAATATTCAAATTGTAGAACAATTCAAGTAAAGCTGACAAGAAGATAAAATTGCCACCAGGTCTCCTAGGCATTCTCATTTTTTTCAACTATAAGAATAAGAAGGAGGAGGAGGAAGAGGAGGAGAAGATGGAGGATGAGGAAGAGGAGGAGGAAGAGGAAGAGGAGGAGGAAGAGGAGGGCATGGAGAAAGTAGAAAAGGCAATGGAGAAGGAGTTGGAGAAGGAGAAGAAGGAGAAGGAAGAGGAGAAGGAGGAAGAGGAAGAGGAGGAGGAGGAGGAGGAGAAGAAGGAGGAGGAGGAGGAAGAGGAGGAGGAGGACGAGGAGGACGAGGAGGAGGAGGAGGATGAGAGGAAGGGATGGGAAAGGGGAAGGGGAAGGGAAGGGGAAGAAGAAGGAGAAGAGGAAGGGGAGGAGGAGAAGGAGAGGAGGAGGAAGGAGAGGAAGAGGAAGAAGAAGCAGCTCTGTATGCTTTATGGAATCCATGGTAAACTCTTCCTTGCCTCAGAACTTCGACTCTCATTATATGTATCTTCTAGATGCAGACATTACTAAGTACATAGGGCAAAAATATGGTTTCTATAGGTTTTTCTGATAATGGAAACTACCTACACATAAGCCAACAAAAGACAATTAGTGCATATGTTTTTAATGTGGTTACATACTTAATGACAAAATTTAGTTTTAACCATTTTTCTAATGGTTTATGGCATTATACAAAATATATTTCTGCATTATGCAAAAGTATACAAAATATATACAACATAAAAATGACTATCCTAATAGCTTTAAGGCTATTTCAATGATGCAAAACATAGAAGCACACATGTGCACAGTCACTGTCACCTCTGTGTCCTGAAAATTTCATCTTCCAAAATTGAAATTCTATTCCCAATAATCATTAATCTCTACTCTTTCTTCTGCCAGTTCCCTATGCTACCATCATCCCATGTTTTGATTTATGGATTTGAATGCTCCAGGCACTTCCTATAAATGGGAGCATTCTGTATTTGTCTTCCGTAAGATTAAAGACAATCATATTAAGTGGCTTCCTTGCTATCTATGTCCACTAGTTACATTTGTCTTGCCAAGAGTTTATTTCCCTGACAAGTCACCTAGGAACAGCAAAAAAAATGCCAGGCTTTCCCATTCAGAAGACAACATCTTTCCACTTGATTTTATCACTTTGACAGTTACCATGATAAATTGTATCCCAACGCATGGCACATTCTCATTGAAATTAAAATCGCAAAGTCAGAACATTTCCAGTCTTGGATAGAACAAGAAATTGTGTCTATACCCCACCTCCATAGCTTCCTACAGCTTGATATAAGAAGACACCAAAAAGAGGGGCCAAAAATCTAAACCCAGAGAGACAGAATACCTATCAAGAGTCTAAAGGCAAGGCCCCTGACCAATGTGAACTTGAATAGCAAACTTCACAAGCCAGTCGACATGGAAGCCTTTGGAAAGTATCACGGGGATGCAACAACTCACCACATGTGACAGACAGAGATGGTCTTCTAGTGAGGGACTTAAAAGAGGCATCATTGACTAAAAGCACTTATTACTTTTTCAGAGGATATGAATCTGATTCTTGTACCCATATGGTAGCTCATAACTGCCTGTTAAATCCAGTTCCAGGGCATCTGAGAGCATCATCTGGTACCATGAGTAGCAGACAAATGTAGTGCACATAAACTCATGCAGTCACACTTACACATTAAAGATAATAGCCAAATAAACCTTCCCTTAAGATATGCTAGCTCTGGAAGCATAGAAAAATATATTCTACTTATTCCATACTTAACCATTCAATTTTAAAACACAAGTTTTAAAATATATCTCAGTCCAGTGATTTTACTCTGCCAGTAGAGATATCAACCCAGAATCTTAACAGAATCTCAATTCAAGTGTTATTTCTTCTGCATAATCAGTTTATTTTAGAAAAGGAGAGAGAGAGAGGGAAAGAGACAGAGACAGAGAAAACAAGTCTTCATGAATTTAGGAATGAATGACAATGAAAATAAATGTGTGTGGATGCTCATTAGGACTCAAATATAAGCGATCTTCATCAAGCACAGTCATAGCTCTTACATAATATTACCTTGAGAGTCAGAAGTCAACCCATCTTGGATTCTAGACCTGAAACTACCCATGGTGGTCTACATAAAACAGCCATTAGCAATCATGTTCAGGAATCAGTGATGGAATTGCTCAAAGCAACAGTACTACATATACTGATTGGTCATTGATTTTGGGACCTGGCACTGTTTCCCTCATTTTGAAAAGGCATACACAAGGTAGGAATTTTCTACATTCCTTAAGGTCCTGGCAGATATAATAGTTGCCATTATCACTTAAAGAATTAAATGGCTGGAAAGATAGCTCAGTTCATTCATTGCATACTATAGAAGCATGAGGCCTGAGTTCAAGCCTTGATACCCTCACAAAAAGCTGGATATGGTAGTACATGCTTACCCAGTGCTGGGGTGCCAAAGATAGGGGCTCCCAGGAACTCATAGTAAGTCCCATCCCAATAAAAACCTGCCTTCAAAAACAAGGTCGATGACAGCTATGTAATGACACCTCAATTGTCCTCTGGCCTCCTGCACATACATCTGTCCATACATACACATGAGTGCACATATGCAAAGAATTGAAATGAGTCTCACTACTGTAAATTCCTTCTGTTGCAAACTGGCTAAGTTCCAATGAAATCCATGGTCTCCTGGTTCTAGAAGCTTAGAATTCCAAGACCAGGTGCTAATACCTCTCAAGGGCTTTCTTGCTGTGTCATCCCGCAGCAGAAGACAAGAAATCAAGAAGCCAATAAACTCCTTTCACAGTGTCTCCAAGCTCCTCCAGAAGGGTAAGGCCTTCATGACCTAATCATTTTCTAAAAGTCCAGTTAATGTAATGTAAATTCCAGTTATATTTTGAAAGAATTTTGGAGAAAGTGACATTCAAACCACAAGAGGCTTGCCTTCCCATGAAAGTGTCATGTTGTCTCAAATGGAATCTTTTTTTTTTTTTTT